>VXAK01001230.1:40354-120435 GCA_013399435.1 Arenaria interpres | reverse complement strand
CCTTCCGAATCCCGCGCCGGCGGCAGCCCTGGCTCCCCGGGTCTCTTCCTAGCGCCCGTCGGAGCTCCGCCGCCCGGAGCCCGGCCCGGAGGCTGCTGCGGAAGGATCAGATCAGCGCGCGGTCCCTNGCGCCCGGGGGCGGGCTCCCATTGGCTCATCGGCTCGGGGCTCCTTTGTTCCATTGACTTTGTGAATGGAGCTCGGGGTTGGGACGCGCCTGCCAATCCCAGCTCCTTTTGGCTCGCACTCAGTCCGAAGTGGGAGTAGCTCTGGCCTTCAGGGCCAATCGCATCACAGCACGCCGGAATTCATTCAAGGCCGGAGCTCCCATTCATGAGAAAACCTCCCGAAGTTCATTCAGTAAAGGCGGCCAAGGCGCTCCCGCCGTGCCCGCTGTGCGCGGCAGAAGTGTGCTTAGCCTGCGCCTTCGGGCTCCCTCCCAGCGTGGCACACGACCGGGCCCGCCCGTTCTCACGCACGCTGCAGTCATTTTAAAACAGTCTTCAGGTACGTTCAGTTCCGTTCTGGGGAAGTTCTTCAAGGTTCAACAAGATTTGGAAAAAATCTCACTCGTGCATCTGGAGTGAAAGCAATTAAAGCCCTGGCTTCCAAGATAGGTTTTACTCTTACAAATGTTTAGGGAGAAGAATATATAGCAAAAACCTAGTCCTGGGATTTGCACACCAAAAAAGTGGTTTTGTGTGCTTTTGTCCACAGTAGGTGCTGTCTTCTGTGTCATATACATGCATCCTGTTATTTTTTCAAATTTCTCCTTTAAATTTCCATGATCATATTTAACATTTATTGATCCTGTTTATCCTACAAAAAATAGCAGTGATAGTTGGGACCTGGTGATAATGAGATAATCATTCATGGAATGTCATTTTCTGGAAGAGAAAAAGCAGGAAAGGAGAAAGTTATCCCTAAAGCTAAGTGGAAATTGTACATCTTGGACATGTTTTCTCTATAGCTAATACCACCAGTGTGATCATGGTTGCTTATGAAAGGGGTATCTGCTATGCAGAATAACATGTTTAAATATCTAGACAATATATACTATTATATATGGTATATATTATAGTTATACATTTATTATATATTTAACTATATTTATATCATTATATATAGTATATATATATATAATATATTCACGCTAGCAGGCTACAACTCCAGTGTTCCCAGGACCCCACTCTGTTAGGAAGCCTGACTGAAACACAGTTCTAACCTGTCCACGAGAGCAGAAGGAAAACATGCTAATTGTCAGGAAGTTTACATCCAGCAACATCCACAAATGTTGTAGATGTGGTTAAATACAGCACTGGAATTTAAACTTTGGTTTGAGAAGATCACTGCAGTATATGAGTTAATCTTTTGAATTTTCAGTTTTACTGAATTTGTTTCTGCTCCATATATTTTGTCACTATCTATTCAGGCTGTTAATTTTAATCTAGTTTTATTGCAGAACTGGAAGAGAATATTTCTCCCAGTTAGATTGTTAGGCAACTTATACTTTAAACGTCTTACAAAGTCGAAGTATCAAAAGATACTCATGCTTTGCACTTCTACCTATACACATCAAACTGCCAAAAATGGCAGTTTGACTCTCATTTATTAGTGCTACATTTCCTGGATAAGAGAGAACGCAACCTTTTTTACTTTCACTTTAGATGTGATTTCAATACGTGGCTGTGCTCTGAACTCTAAAGTGGATGGGATTTTCTACTGTAATATTTGTTTACTTCGTGATGTCCTAATTTCCCATCCAACTGGCAGTAATGAAACTGCTGATGTAGGAGGGCCCTTGGGTCTCAGCACAGTTCCCTGTCACTGTGAAGAGAGACTAGAGATTCTCTAGAGAACAAGTCTTATGAGGAGCAGCTGAGGGAGCTGGGATTGTTCAGCCTGGAGAAAAGGAAGCTGAGGGAAGACCTTCTCGCTCTCCACAACTGCCTGAAAGGAGGGTGTAGCAAGGATGGAGTCAGTCTCTTTTCGCAAGTAATGAGTGGTAGGACAAGAAGAAATGGCCTCAAGTTACACCAGGGGAGGTTTAGACTGGATATTAGGAAAAATTTCTTCACTGAAAGAGTTATCAAGCATTGGAACAGGCTGCCCAGGGAAGTGGTTGAGTCACCATCCCTGGAGGTATTTAAAAGGCATGTGAATGCGGTGCTGAGGGACGTGGTTCAGTGGTCGACTTGGCAGTGTTAGATTTACAGTTGGGCTCAACGATCTTAAAGTTATTTTCCAACCTAAATGATTCTATGATTCCTGGTAAGAGTCGTCACTACAGTTAACGAGTGCTGCATATGTGTGAATGAAAAAGCAGAAGGGCACAGTGTAGATATGAGCGACAGAGACTGACTGTGTGCATTTCACACAGCAAAGTTACCATTTGTACTGCCAGGCAGTAATGCTGTGGGGTTTTTGCTCTGACTGAGATGTGTTGCCAGTACTATCAATTATTTTTTTCTATTTTTTTGAATTAAGATCAACTCATTCCCGTTTATATTGGAACCCTTCTGTAATGTGAATGTATATACATGTTTATATATGTGTATGTATTTGTATCTGTGCATACCTATATAGGATACCTGAAGTTTTTCTGACACCCATGATAGTACTCTGCAGAAGATGAACTACATAAAAGGTTTTTGAGGGCTGCAAAGAGGCAGGGTCTGGCACAAACTTTGCAGGTTTTTTATTGCTTTTGAGGCTGTAAAAAATGCCATACAGCCTAATTAGAAGGACAGTATTAATTAGGGCTAGACATACTGTCCACTTTTGTTTGTCAAAGCAATTTACTAGCAGTAAAAAGCTAGAACGATTGAATGCTAATGCTAAGAAAGTTACAAAGCAAATGGACACATGGAACTAAATTGCTAAATTTATCATTTAAAGTACCTCATGATTTTGAGTCATTTTCAAGAGATTTGGGGAAGAGGTTCATTTTATTGTTGCTGGCTTTAGTTTCAATTAGCTGGGTTTGACATTAATATAAACTGATACATTGTTCCTTTTGTCTCTGGGAAACATTCTGACTCCACCAAGTAGGATTTAATAGGCTACTTCTAGGTCCCAGTATCCAGGCAGTAATTAGTGATAAAAAGAGAAGCAGCATAAAATTTACAAAACCAAAAATATTTTTCTGTTGCCCACTGGTCTGAGCAACTTAGTCCAGTTATTTGACACATTTCATTTATATTACAAGCTCTTAGGCTGGAAACAAAAAGCACACAATGCATCACCTTAAAAGCAAAGAAACCATTAAGAAACAGTACAGAAGATGCAGCAGTGGAATGGGGCAGTCATTTTGATGGCACAGCTGATCCTGGTGCTAAGTATCACAAGGTGAAACTGATGTTGCTGACGATAAGCAAGGCCTGTCTCTGATTATCCCTTGATGACAACAATGGCCTTGGGGGGGGATGAATCATGCTGTAAATCAGCTTGCCTGTCCACCTACCTTTTTCTGTGTCCTGTACTCATCTTGGTGGTTTATGTGAATCCTTCTTTCTGTTTTCATAACATTGAAATAGTGAAAATATTGTTGGTAAATAATTTGGAGGATGCAGAGTTTTTAAACAGAGCATAAGAGAGGAGAGATAGCTTGGATTCCTGCAAAAGCTCCTGACTTCACATCAGAAAATGTTCAGGGTAAGCAAAAGGTTAGTAGAAATTATAAATAACAAATTTCGTAGCTAGCTTGCTTGATAGCTTCTCCCCTGTTCTGCATGTGCTTGTTGTAAAAAAAAAAAAAGAGTCACATTTGTTTTCAAAAGCTGACTAATAAATGTGGGAATACAATTCTGGAGTTTCTCTTTGCAAACTCAGCAATTAATATTCCGGGTGATTAATTACCTTCTGCTACTTTTTTCTTAGAGTGTAGAGTGTGTGAAGAGTTCAGAAGTGATACACGAACCAGAGGAGAAATGATTATTTCTTATAAAGTATTAGTAATAGATGTATTCCAACATTGTAATCCATACTACCCGAGATGTTGCATTCTACTGTCACTGCAGCTCAATAACCCGCAGAACTTTGCTTATGAGATTTGCCATGCCGTGCTTTTCATCTCTGGGTGACTTTCTATAGTGAAAGTGGTCCCAGTAAGCGAGGAATTGTCTGGGTAGGTTTCTATAACATTTGTGGCTGGCTGAGACGCAACACAGAGACTGGAGAAAGCAGTCTTCTATAAGGCCTTGTGAATAAAATGCCCCTTTTAGGTATTCATGCCAGCTACTTTTTATAATGTTCTGAATGAGAGAAGACAGTTCAGGCACTTTGTCTGCAGGAAGGAAGCAATTAAATTATTAGCACTTGGAGAAATTAAGTGATGTAAGTTATGGCAGAATAAGTTTAGCAAAATGTTATAATGTAAGAAAACAATTAAAAAGAATTATATAAGGTTGGGTGGCTTCTTTATTGTGACAGAGTGAGCAGTTAATTGATTTTCACGCTGCTATAATGTATCAGGGCAGTTGTGAGAGCAAACAGAGCAATCTCTTCCTCAGGTTGTAGGAGATTAAGTGTAGACAGAGGGACGTGTCTTTTAGGGAAACAGGAATGAGTAGCAGTCTCCTACTCTCAATTCCTTTTCCCTGTATCCTGTGAAGAGACATGAAGTACAGAGAAATTCCCTATCATTCTCTTCAGGTTTCAAGGCCTATTGCTGTGAGATTACATTTAGCTCTCCTCCCAACAGGGATGTGTGATGCAGAAGTACTTCAGAATTAGATCCCCAAAATGGGAGCAGCACAGAGGTTGCTCTATCAGCACTGGCGATGGAGTCCTGCAGCTTTGTATGAGCCCTGCCACCGGCATCCTGTTTCTTTCTGAGAGTACTCATGAATCTGCAAACCCTCCTGCGCTGTTAGTCAGATGTTTTCTGAAAGAAGCTGGAAGAAAATTACATCCTTTCCCATAAGCCCCACTGCACTTTGTTTAGCACAAAGAGAAGCACGTAGTTTCTGGCCAGGAAAGCAGCTGTTTTAGAGGAAAGGAAATTAGGCTAGAAGTAGCAAGTTGCAAATCACTTGTTGTATTGTTGCTCTGAAGAATCGGTTCTTTAAAA
This sequence comes from Arenaria interpres, assembly GCA_013399435.1. Lineage (NCBI taxonomy): Eukaryota > Metazoa > Chordata > Aves > Charadriiformes > Scolopacidae > Arenaria > Arenaria interpres. The sequence continues at coordinate 115,364 of VXAK01001230.1, read as the reverse complement.
TCTTTGAAGATAATTCTGTGCTTGCTGGTACTCATGGATTTTACAGTATGCACAGGCAGTACTGCCTCTTCTTCTTCATTTTTAGTATGGCTCATACCTTTGCTGTGACTGCTTGGGTCCTGCCCTGCAGCTGCATGAAGCTCAGAAACAAAACCAAAAAACCTAAACTAGTATCAGGTCATAGACGGCATTCCCTAGAGCAGATCGGGAGCATGTGTGAACACAGGCGACTCCCCAATCTGTCTCTGGGGCTGGGATGAACGTTTGGGCAGGGGACTGACAGGGAGGAGTCCTGCTTTCAACTCCACCACTGTCTGGATCTGAGTGAGAGCTCTCAACTTCTGTGCCTCAGTTTCTCATCTGCAGAGGGGCAAGGTATTTGTATACTTCATGGATGCTGGGGGCGCATCATTAATTGTGGCATGCAGAGTACTGAAGTTGACCAGAAAGGGGAAAGGATTGGGTGAAATCTGTTGCAATGAAGGTTATAATAATTATAAGCATAACAATCACTTTCTTATAATACACTTTGGCGCTTTCATTGCTCTAATTGCAGAAATCATAGCAACTTCCCCCTAAATATCTATGTTACCACTTAAAACAAAGGCATATGCAGGTGAAAGGTATTCATAGGCCATCACTCTGCAAAGTGTTATGGATTTGGGGAAAAGTTGGGAAGGCTGGAAGAGTCACACAGCTTGAGCAGCATGAAGAATATGATACTGAGAAAAGCTTAGAGGAGCTTAGAGCATGGAGCCTGCATTGTTCAGGAGTCAAAAGGGAGCTGTACCTTTTTTGTGGGGCATTTGAAGAAATGCCTATCTTGATTACCAATTTGTGCTTCTAACAGATGTGACCTTAAGACTCCCAACCTTTCTTTCATATTGGGTGAGGCAACAGTATGAAGCATTAAAAGTCAAAAGTATGAGGAGAGGGCCCCGTAATGTAGTCAGGTCTGCAAGCTCTGCTCTCTTTCTCTTTCTTTGCTCTACTCCTCAGTTTTCACAGTTTAAAAAAAAAAAAAGTAATTCTGCCCTAAAACACTCTGCTCAGTTTTGTCTTGAGAGTGGTGGTCTCCTGGCTTTATCTGCTCTTGTGATGCTGGCTGATTATGCAACTCTTCAGGTGGGGGATATTTGTGTGAACTGCAGGGATGACCAGGGATGAATGCAGAGACACCACTGGAATAAGGTGCCACATGCAAAAGGTAGGGGATTTTGTCAGCAACCTTTGGCCATGCAGCTGACTTGTACTGAAACGAAAAAGGACAAAAGCAACTGAGGTAGTAAGGAGGTAAAGAAAGTGCTAGTAATTATTTTGCACTCGATCAAGGCAGGAGAGAGCAACCCAGACTTCACTTGTGGATGTACAGAGCCAGGTTACCAAAGCAAGACACATAGCTGTTAGCAGGTACTAGCAACTTATCTCATTATAGTTGAGGTAACCACCAATAAAACCTAATCAATGAAATCCCTTTTAAGCTGGTTGGATCAGTGACCCAGAAAATAGCTCCCCTGCAGAAAAGGAAATGATAGTCTATAAAGTGAGAAGTCAATGGGAAAAAATCTATTAAAGTGAGTGAGCTCTAAGGAGACCTTTTGTGTTAACTGAAACCTTTTGGAAAGAAGCCACAAAACTCACAGCAGACTGTTAACCCTCCAGATGCTGTCATGCCAGAAAAGGGCCATCTGTCCTGCTGTAGTCCCGTAGAGGGCACTGCAGACAGCCCCACTCCCACCTTGGTAATTTGCTCATTTGCAAGGAGATGCTTACCAGGGTAATCAGTCAGGTTTTCAGACTCAGCTGAGAAGTTCTGCAACAGAGGATTGCAGAGTACCCAACAGTGTGGGTGGTGGTAATGGCTCATCTTGCAAGACTTCGAGCTAAGTTCTCCCAGTCTATTCACAGTAAACCTATCGTTAAGCTTTTTTTTTTTTCTTTTATTAAAGAAGTTAACTATCACACAGCTTTTTTTTTTTTTTTTGTATTAAAGAAGTCAGCCAGAAGCATAAGACAGTACAGAAGATAAGTCTGCTAAACCCAAGAGTGAAGGAAAGGGTTTTCTGGCACCCAAATTCAAAATAACCACCCAACAAAAGAAGCTGGGGAAAAAAAAAATATTCAATTTCTCATAGGATTCTTCTTTGGGTTCCAAAAGCAGCCTTCTGTTGTCTAGCTTTAGACAGTATTGATTGATTGTTAAGGCTAGAAGACAAAAAGCAGAGTCTCTGCCTTGCTACTGCCTCTTATCAGGAAATTGTTCTGTTACATCAGAAACTAAACAGGGATCCAGCAGACATGGGAACATAATAAAATCACAACAAAACTGGGAAAAGCATCTTGAAAGAAGTTATTAATATGAACCTCCTGAAAATCTAATTGTTCAGATTAAGCTTAGCTGGAATTTAATGCATAGCATAATTTGGCTCCGTTAACTTGTAAAATATTTTTATGAAGTGCTAGATAATCCACATTCATTACGTAAAAATGAAGAGAAATTCAGTGATGCAAAATAAGTCAGGTATCTAGGAAAATTAGTTATCCAGAGCTAGATCTTGATCAATCAATACAGACTTTATATTTGCACATGAATCACTGTAAAGAAGCTAAGAACATCCATGTGGAAAAAGAACTACCAGTCAAATCTGTTTCCACATTTTCGGTTTTAAAAGTATTGGAAGTAATACAGCAAATCTGCCCCCCGGGACACTTAGCCCCTTTTGCTTTTCCCCACTTGCTGCCTCTGGCTTTTTTATTACATATAAGAAGAAAAGAGCGGGGGCAGGGGAAAAAAGCTTGTAAACACCAGGAAACTGGGTGAAAAACATAATGTAACCTCTGCATACCCTTTTTAAAAGCAGTAAGAAAAATCTATAGAATTACAATCTGAGAAAACTTATTTTCTAAAGACACTGCCTTGGGACTGGAAGGTCATAGAGCTGCAGGAGCTGAGATTTTTCTTCCTGTAGTAACCGTTATGTTAAAAGTCCAAATTCTGGAAGTCTGAAAAGAGGATCAGATTTTTACCTTGTTTTCTTCATAAACTGTTTAGTCCTGGTTTTCAGCCGAGTAGGCTTGCCAGAGAGAACTTGGTGCTTAGTGAGAGGAAGAAGTGAGTTGTTTGTTTACAGCACAACACATTCTCTGAATGAAGCCCCTGATGGGGTGAGGTTCATGCTTTGCCAGACAAATTGGTATACCGAAAACCTAAAGATATACAAATATAATATGCATGTTATATGAAATTAATTCAAAATTCACTATTTAAAAGCCATTTTAAGTCTGCATAAATGTGCCTCATAGAATAGTCCACTGTGGGTCTTGGAGGAGTAAATAGCATCGTCTTTTTCTGACTGGGAATATATTTATATGGGGAAGCTAGGAAAATACCCTTCTGAACTCCACTGTAAGTAAAGGTAAAACACATGAGGAGATGCTGCTGTTCAACATGTGTGCCCTCAAGATGTTTACCCGTCAAGATGCTGCTTGATTTGTTGGGAGGGATAGCAAGGAGTCGCTTGGACCATTGCTCAATCCTGTTTAGCACTCCCTTTATCAACTGTAGTCACCCCAGCTCATCTTCCCATCCTGCCAGGGAAGGAATTTTGTGCTATTTTAGTGAAGGTGTCCCTTTCAGCAAACCTTATGCATTGCAGGACCTCCTGAGCAAAGACAACCCCCTGTGGATCCTCCTGTTTACTCCAGCAAAGAACGAAGTGATTAATGAGGCCCGAATGTATCTTCTCTCCCCAGATCCACAAGAGAGTCACAGCTGAGTAAATACCCCATGTTATTGTGGTCTGCTTGGTTGGGAGTTAAACTGCAGGTAGCAAAGAGCACTGCCAAATGTAGTTATTGCCACACTCTGCATTCACTGACAGTCTCGCAGATGAGAGCAAGTCAGAAAGATTTATAACAACTAAGTTATGTTCCTGTGCTGGAACTGGAGCGCTCTGGGCTTCTACTGGGGACAAGGAATGACTTGATCTCATGCTCTTCTACTCTTTCAGCATGTGCCTTTAGATGAAGTCTCCGAGATGTAGCATAGATGATTCAGTGTAGGCTGGTTTTTGCATCGTCAGTCATCTCTGCCCTTATACATTATTCTGCACCGCTCCATAGTGATAATCCATTTTCCTGAGAAGCTTTATATGATTTGGGCTCATATCCCTGTGTAACAGTATGCAAAGACCCTCTTATGGCCCAGGAAGGTAAAGAGTTAATGCACTCTCCAATTAGCCAGCAGGTAGGGTATGTGTAAGCAAGACTGGGTTAAATAAGAAGGCCATGATCCTATGAAGAGTTCTTATAACCACCACTCCTGGGCTTTTAACAAATTTTCTTTCTCTCTTTCCCTTCCTCTGCTATTTTGATAGACATTAGCAGAATAGAGCTGATTTTTCTGCTTTAAAAAAGTATTAGTATCTTTGGCCAAGATATTCCCATGAAATGACTTCTGTGCTGATGAAATCTTTCCATTTCACAGCTAGGGAAGTGGGAGCATAGAAAAAGATGGGCATGCTGGAATGAGTTTACTTAATCTTAATTTTTTTTAATTGTCTTGAATAACATGAGTTCCAAAATAGTGAGTTCAGCTGTGTTGCTTACTTTCAGGTAGACTAGCCTTCCGAGCTGTCTGTATTTTCCTGTGACTCCTGTCTTCTCTTGGTGCTATTCTCGTCCAGTTCAAGGTGCTCCCCTGCACTTTGTAGCTCTAGAATAATTGTGAATTTGTCTTCCTAAATGGACTATCAGATCCTTTGAGCTGAGGCTAACGTTATTTAACACAAAGCTATTCAAGCTATGAAAGATGCTTTTCTGTGTCGCAGTCAATATGGTGGCTAAAGCAACATGAATGCTTCGATCCACATGCTATAATTTGGGGTTTGTTTTACTTTTGTTCTAAAAAAACCTGAACAAAAAAGCAACAAAAAAGCCCACAATAACCATATAAGACCTGCAGTATAACATCTCATTCCTGCTGTCTGGGAGGTACGTGAGTGCTGGAAGGAGTAGGAAAGCGTTTTCTGTGAGATTTTCAATCTTTGTTAGTGCTTTTGCTCTCCCCAGGTTGTTTCATAGACTTTTGTCTGAATGCCAACAAAAAAATGGGGATTAAAAAGCTAAACCAAAGCAATGGAAAGGAAACAAAGCTAATTCTTCGGGATGTGTATATTGCTTAGGTGTAATAACACGCTACCAGGAGACAACTTCTTCCTTTCCCGTCCAAAGTTAGCAGGAATAGAGAAGCAGAGTCATAACTAAAAAAGAAAACACTAGTGTATTTTTTTTTCAAAGACAATCAGTGTTGAATGAATTTATTTTCATGTTGTATTTAACTTCTGAAGTGTGTTAAAGTTCCTCAGACTTGAAAATAGAGTAAATCTTCTGTAATCCTTTTCTAATGCCCATAGAGAAAAGATAGATGTTGATTTAAGAAATATACAGCAAAAGGCATGGGGGTAACTCCTGGCAGCTCCTGCTGTTTAGGGTCACAGGTTACACTGCCCAACCTGCTGACTTGGGATTAAGCTCAAGGTTCTTGAGTGATGGAGAAATGTTTTACAGTATTTTTCAGTGAGCCTAACTTGCTAACATGGGCCAGCTGAGTGAACACAGAGACACTGTAACTAGGACTAATCCCACCTTCCTCTGAAATTTCCAAACTTTTTTTTTTTTTTCCCTGTCAGATTCCAGACACGTGAAAATTTCTTGGCATAGACCCATTCCTGGCAACACCTCTCCTTTGAATCAAGATAAAATCAGGACTTGAAGGTTAAATGATTGGCAGTGTGGGAAGAGAAGGTGTCTGGCTTTGTAGTTCAAATGCAGCTTCATCTGTCTGCATCTCTGCTTTCTCCCTCAGGTCTGGCTTGTGCTATTTCTCTCTTTTCTGGAAAATCCCAATTTTAATTTGATTCCAAAGGGTGCTGACCCCAGCTGATACTGTTGTTAGTAAGATAGTGTCAAGAGTGAGTACATTCCTTAGATCCCCAATCATCTGAACCTGACCCCACTTAACTACAGACCCTGGATTTCATTTCTCTCAGTTCTTACCAGCCATAACAAATTAGGTCATTCTGTGTCAGTGAGACATTGGAGCAGACACCACTAGGAAAGTCACAGGGGACTCTGTGATCCACTTATGTTGCAGGAAGAGTGAAGGAGATGGAATGGGTCATACCTTCCTATTGCTTTCTAAATAGCCATGGGATACTTGGCAGCATAGCTAAAGGATTTTCATAAGGATACAGGAAAATGATATACCTTTAAGTTTATGTTTAAATTTTGGTCACGTAGAGAATGAGGCAATGTTTGACACCTATTGCTGACTATCTTTCATAAAATGATTTAGTTGTACCTGTATAAGCCCTTGTTCAAAAATCCAGCCAACCAGTCAAACACATCATGAGCTCAGATTTACATTATAGGCATCTGAACTGTCTTTCCCTCTTGAAGAATCCCTCTTTTTTTTTTTTATGCAACATGCTGCAAAGATTGCATGGGGCTTGTTTAAGAGACTGTGCCTCTGGCACTTAATGCACTTAGAAAATGCTCTGCTGGAGAGGTGATGGTTGACAGATCTCTCAGCTCCGAGAGATTCTTCTGAACTAGTATAGTACCACTGAGAAGGATTCATTGTTTTGTGGAATAATAAGTTTTTGAGCTTAATGCGACCCAGAAATAAACAAGGTGCGCATCCATCACTCCAGAGGCTCAGATTTGTACCTTGGATTTGAACAGGAAAATCCAAGTGACTTTTTTTTTATAATTCACTGTTATCACTATGTTGCTTTACCAGTAACATTTATCTTGGTCATTTAATATTGTCATAAAAGTGCAGTAAAAATACAACAATGGTGAATAATCAGAAAATCCATCCCTGTGGGAGGGCAATCAGATCAGTTCTCTACAGACAACTAGCAGGAGAAATGTTCTAGGTGCCCTAGATCCCTTCTCCTTTAAAAAGCCCATGTGATAACATGCAAAGAGGTGCAGAATTGAATCACAGTTGCACAAGCCCTTTTGAGGAAAGATCTAGCTAAGGAAAAGTCCATATTGCCTGTGACTCCCTGAAGTTCAATATTTCTAATGCTTCTACCTCACAGACAGCTTGTATCCTAGACTGGAGCGAACCAGCAAAATCCTTTATTAATATATTATTGGTTATGGCATAGACACTACAAAGCAAGGAAAAATGGAAGCTTTTGCAGAGTGGACCTTTGCAAACTGGAAGCAGGTTAGAAATATAGAGCTTACATTTTGGATTTGTAATTTGTTTATAGGCAAGTCCTAAAACTAGAAAACTTTCAGGTTGAGTGTGAATAGATAATTGTGTCTTCTGACATAATTCTTGACATGCAGCAACGGTGCTGTATGCTACCACTTCCTCACCTGCTGCATAGGGAGTTGGAAGTTAGCAATTTGAACTCATAACTTACTCTGCAAACACCAGTCGCTTGCCTTCACCTCTGCTGGGGTGGGAACAACCAATCTTAAAAGGAATATGTAGTTTGTGCGACAGAAGATATAAGTGACCACAGGCAGGAAATCCTCAGAGATGAGAGCAGGGGCTGAACTGAGCAACAGTATGCACTTAAACACTAATTCCAGTACCTGGCAAACAATCAAGGCAGGCGCTCAATCCACCTTCTTCCTGTTGTGCATGAACAGTTCTTGCAAAGTCCCAGATGTTCTAGTCATGGTCTATGTTCTGCAGTCCTGCACCTGAAGACCAGTGGATACCCTAGAGCAAGAGAAAACTTCTGGCAATGCTGTCAGTAGCATGCAATGGAGGTTTGGGCGTCTCAAGCACTGCAGCATTTACACTCCTGACCAGACTTTAGATTCTAGGGCTTAATCTGTGTGTAAAGTACACAGGTGTGTTTTAAAATATATGCATCATCTTTTTACATGCCCTTATAATTATATCTTCACTGACTTCAGCAATGGCGTGATTCAAATTATATAAAACAGGAACAAATATCATGAAAGCAAGTCAGAGCTGCCAACACTCAGTGTGATTGAACATCACTCTCCCATAAGCAGCTGTAGGACAGAAAAAATTCGGCTGTTAGTGAGTGGTGTGCCAGTCTGGCAAGTTGTGGGGTAGGTTATTTAGTATTTTAAGAAATGCACTCTCAACATTGGCAGCCAGTTTCATACTTGAAGAATAAAGACTTTTCTGTTTGTTTCCAATAAAAATTACCTGCCTTTAACCCTGCTGCATACCATTGCCTACTCCTCAATAGAGTAATGTAGTTTTTATTTGTGAAACCTCATACCGTTAAATATAATGAGCTCATCCTTTTTCTTGGCATCATCTCATCTTGATTCTGGCAGAGACACAATGAAATTACAGCAGAGAGAAGACTGTAAAAAGAGCTCTCATTTTTCTCCTAAAAATAATGCTAGTCAAGCTGGCCCTAACAACTGTGAAGGAAAGTAAAAATTGAAGCCAAGTTTTGTATTTCCTTATACACAAATTCCAAATCCAACATTATTTCCCTTGTTTTGTTTTCCAAATGGTGAGCTATATTCTTCATATATGTAAAAGATGGCGCAGCAACTGAATCTAGAATAGAATAGTTAACTTGGAAGGCACCTGCAACAATCATCTAGTCCAACTGCCTGACCACTTCAGGGCTGACAAAAGTATGCTGTTAATGGCATTGTCCAAATGCCTTTTAAACACTGACAGGCTTGGGGCATTGACCACCTCTCTAGGAAGCTTGTTCCAGGGTTTTACCACACTCTTGGTAAAGAAATGCTTTCTCGTGTCCTGTCTGAACCTCCCCTGGCACAGCTTTGAGCCATCCCCAGGCATCCTGTCCCTGGATCCCAAGGAGAAGAGCTCAGCGCCTCCTTCTCCACGTCCCTCCTCAGGAAGCTGTAGAGAGCTATGAGGTTTCCCCTCCAAACTTGACAAACTCAGGGTCCTTAACCACTCCTCAGAGGACATGTATTCCAGCCCTTCACCAGCTTGGTTACTCTCCTCTGGATGGTTCAAGCACCTTAATGTCCTTAAGCAATGGGGCCCAGAACTGCACACAGTACTTGAGCTGAGGCTGTGCCAATGCTAAATGCAGCAGGATAATCACCTCTTTGGGCTGGCTGGTTACACTATGTTTGATGCACCCCAGGATGTGGTTTGCCCTCTTGGCTTCCAGGGTACACTGCTGGTTCCTCTCCCAATTTATACTTGTGTCTGGTGTTACTCCCTCCCAGGTGTAGCATGTGGTTTCATCTTCAGCTCAGGAAAGTTTCAGGCACAACTTCCTCTCTAGCTGCTCTTTCAACTTGTTACTGGCTGAGAAATTCTCACAATGCAAAAAAAATATATAAATTATGATGCATAAGCAGTAGTGAGGTGCTGTGGGCCAGACTATCTCTCAAAGATGAGTAGAGTTCCTTATAATAGTATCAGGATAAGAATGGTGTCACTGACCTACCAGATGAGGGCTCCAGATGTCTCAGGTCCTTTGCTAGCCACTCTTCCAGTGCTGGACAAATCCTCAATTTACAGTTAGAGAAGGAGGGTACATAGGACTAATTTTACTTCTTGATACTTACGTATTTTAAATGACAAAATGCCTTTGAGACAAGGCCTGCTCCGAGCTGAACACTGTGAAGCTCTGATCTTAACTAGTGCTACAAAATGCAAAGAGTAAATGACTTGGAGTGTTTTCCACTGAGTTGTTTCCTTTATGTCTCTCTTGGACTTCATGAACAACTCTGCTAGAATTGTGAGGATCGTTCTTTAAGAAACCTTGGAAAAGCACAAGAAGAATTTTGATTATTGCACTAGAATGACTTTTTTCATGCTTATTTATCTAATGTTCAAATGGTTGGAAATGTCTTCTCAGTATGTGCATTAAGGACTTCCTGCCTGGAGTGTGCAAAGGACTCTGAGTATTCACAGGATATTAAACAGATTCGTAATGGAACCTAACAGTATAAACATGTCTTCGGTGCAGACAGGAATGCCACAAACCCTTATGTTGTGTAATGTAAAACATACCCCAGTTGTGTCTGTGTTCTCTTCTGCAAATAAACAAGGGAGAGATGTGCCTAGAATGTTTTCCTGAGACAATTTCTCATCTCATTATTTCATTCTCTTTTTAATAGATTTTTAAGGTGGTACTTTAAAGAACTTTATTATGACTTTGCTATAACTCAGTCCAGCTAAATTAAGGCCTCTTGAAGGCAGCGAGTAGCCTGACACAAGTTCACGCTGCTAGTGCTTTTAAAATAAGAAGCCTTATTTTACACTTTGTGTCATTTTCTGGGTAGAGTCCATAGAATAGATTATTGGATATGTATGTATCCAACATATTCTGGGCATCTTTACACAAGAACAGTCCTATGACTAAGAATATATTTTGGAATTATTTTTCTTCTTTTTATTTGCAAAATTCTTCATGGAGATTCTTTTCCTCCACCTTCTCTGTGGTACCTGACATTGCTTTTTTTCCTTTTTAAATCCCCTAGCCATTTCCTAGAGCTGCACGTAGTTGTTTTTGCCCTGCTCTTTCTGGCAGGGCTGATGACCAGTTATTGTACAGTTAGGGGAGAGGTTCCATCTTTGCAGCCAGCAGCCAACTACACATCACGTGAAAGAAAGGGGGACCGTGGTCCTTATTGTATATAAGACTGACCCTATAACCTATTTAGAAACTGATGTGAAGTGTACAAAAAGAATATATTGATAATTGAAATCTGACATAAAGAAACACCTGAGCTAGTGCTGTTGCAGAAAGATAGAAACAGCTCTGTGCTGGTACAGGAGCATAGGCTCTTAAAAATGACAGTTCAGTTTGTTAGAAGTTTTTTCTTATTGCCATCTAATGCCAGAATTCTCTTAAACTTTGTCTTTCTCCTTCCCAATGTATAAGAATGCCCTGCCAGGTCTGACCAGACTATTCTGTTTGACTTATCTTCTTTCCAGTGTGTCAAGCACAGGCCCTACACAGTCCCCTGGTCGTGCCTGTAAGCAAATCTCTACATGTCCACAACCATGGTGCACTGGTGCGGTACCTGAGCGTGCCCAGGAAGCGCCTGGGGCAGGCTGTGTGCGTTTTGAGTGCTTATGGTGGCAGTTGTATCTCAGAGCAGCTGTGAGGCTTGCTAACCCCAAGGGCTCACACAGAGAGGGTAGGACAAAAGTAGTAGCAGGTTCCTTTCATGCTTGCATTTGGATTCTGTTCCAGACTCCACCTGTCACAAATAAGGGTAGCAACCATTGGAACACTTTAAGTGGAATAATTAGGGAATGCAACTTTTGGGTCTTTCCTATTGGGAATGTAGTATTCTTTATTTTTACCTTGCTCTTGTCTTGTTTGAAAGTCTGCTTCCAGCTTTCTGTGAAAATCAGGAGTTTCCCTGCCATAAATTTCATGGAAATGCTGTATAATTTCCTCTCTTAATGATATGCAAAGGTCGAGATTGCAGTCAGGTCTGGGTACATTAAATTAGATACCTTGAGAAAAATCAGCTAATGATATACAAACACAGAGTGAAGTTAGCCTAAATAGTCACACTGAAGGAAAGAAGGGTAGGGCTGACCTTGGGTGCGAGCAGAGCTTGACCTGAGCAAGAAATCTCAAAACACTTGAATGAAGCTCAATTTCTTGAGCTACACTTTGTTCCCAGAATCTCCTTTTCAATTAACTTCAGACAGAAATAATAATGAGTGATTAGCATGGAGACTGATACTTCTTTTCCCTGGAAAATAACTTCCTGGCTAGATCTGTTAGTGACCCTGGCTCTGGGAACAGAGGTCTGTCTTCTTCCCTCCCTGCAGTCAGGGAAGGTGGATGGAGCAATGAAGTCAGATCTGATAGATTTTATTTTTTTTCTTCATCTGAGTGGGAAATTGTGCACAGATCCCCATCAGTTACATCACTTGATCATCTCTCATGAGAGAAATATAGAATGGAAAGGGTTGAAGTGTAGATATATAGGAAAGAGTCAAAATATAGAAATATAAAATGAAAAGTAGATGAAAGTATAAAATTATAAGGATGTTTGTGGTGAGTATTGAAAGGGGGAAACAATCCCAATCCTTTCTCTGCTGTCTCCTCCATCATTGACCTCGCTGTAGCATTGCTGCGCTAACGCTCAACTGGTGATAAATTCTCAAGTGTAGGAAATACTCTGCGTGTGGGATTCTGGGTTACAGATAACAGGGTATGAGTGTGGGGTATTGGAAACTTTCACTGAATTAGAAATTAAAGCCTGTAAGAAAGCATGCCTGTTTCACATGCCTGTTTCCTGCTCTAAAGCCAAGAACCCATGGCGTAATTGAGGGAGGCTTGAAAAATGTTTCTTCTCTAAAAAGGAAAGACAGAAATATGACTCAAATCTCCATGGTATGAAGTCACCATCCTCTGTTACTCACTCACATTATCTCTTTCCAATCTGTTCCCAAAGGAGTTTCCAGACAACCAGCTGCTTACCCTTGTGTAAAAGTTACTTAAAAAATAAAATAAAAAATTACAGTATAGAAAGAGGGACTAGTGGTAGAAAGTCTGGTCCTGGATGAAAATCCTTCCTTTGTGTAGAAATTAAAACAATGTGGCATTGTGTGCAGGGAGGGTGAGGATAAGAAGCCGTCAGGCTCTGCAGACACTTGCCTGTACCCGGTACTATAGTGGAAACTGCCCCATCATAATTCACAAATATAGCCTGGAAAGTGATAGCCCGATGCTGAGATTATTTTACAGCCACCCCAGGCAAGTTCCAGTCAGACAGAAGCTCTTCTACTGTAATCATTGGAAGAAAATGGATTTCCTGTCTATCTGCCTGGAAGTGCTGCACGAATCCAGTATTCAGAGCCCAGTCACTAACGCAGACATATAATATTTCTTGAAGGGGCTGTACCATTTCCTCAAGGGAAGAGAATTACCCAAAATATGAGATAGTGGCTGATGGAACTTAATATGAGCACTGCTAGAAGCAGGGGAATGAAGTGGGGTAATTGAAAAATTGTGTCTGTTCCATAAGCTGTCCTGATCCGTTGTGTGTGCTTGTCTCCGTGCATAGGAAATTCTATTGGAAGTAGGATTTGTAGGATTGGTTTATGTAGAATATGACCCAGTCAAAATCTCTGGCTGTGAAGCGTTTCCTAAAAGGGCGCTCTTGTTTTCCAGACAGTGTGAACTGAAAAGTTTGATTCCTTAGTCACCCCGTGCATCCCCAATCTGGAGGACTGTACATGCGGGGTCTTTAAGGACTCTAGTCATTAGCTCATGATAGGGCAGGAGTTTGGAGAACTGGAGGGGAAACCTGCACTTTCAATAGCTATCAGGCACCTCACGTGCCACCCAGGTACTCTGGGAGTTTCCTGCAGCACCCTGTGTGCCAAGCAGGGAGCATCACGACACCTCTGTGACCCCAGACCTGTTTCATCTGTGAATGGATGGAACAAGTTGTTTCCCAGTGGCTGGGATGTGAAAGACTATCGAAAGATGGGAGCACAAGAGTTCTTGGCTAGGAGGGAAGGAAGTCTGTTTTGGATGACAATATAAACATGAGATAAAGGTGATCAAGTGGACCTCTTGCCACCCCCAAGTCCACTGCTTTTGTGTCAGTAATAACGGCTCACTCTCCCTAAAAATCTAGTCATTGCTAAACATGAGCATGTAATTTGCAGTATTCTTTTGGTAAGCCTAAAATGGCTGTGTGTGAGCTCAGCAGATAGCACAATGCCCTAAGTGAGGGATTTACATGTCTCCACAGCATCATGCACATACAAATTCTCAAGCTGCCCGTAGACCTACCTATCACAGAATTGTTGGAGTTGGAAGGGACCTCTAGAGATCATCCAGTCCAACTCCTCTGCTAAAGCGGGGTTGCCCAGAGCACATCACCCAGGACGGCATCCAGGTGGGGCTTGAAAATCTCCAGAGAAGGGGACTCCACACCTTCCCTGGGCAGCTGTTCCAGGGCTCTGCCACCCTCACTGTAAAGAAGTTTTTTCTCATATTTGAATGGAACTACCTATGTTCCAGCTTGTGCCTCTTGCTCCTCGTCCTGTCACTGGGAACCACTGAAAAGGGTCTGGCTCCATTATCCTTCAACCCACACTTTAGATACTTGTCCTTCCTTGACCTATGTTATATAAAATGTCTGTGATGCTCCATGAGACATGGCAGCTCTAGAGACCTTTAAGAGGCAGTAGGACTTTCGCTTGTTTGTGTTTGGTCCAAGTTTTCTTTTGTTGTGTAAAATGCTGAGAAACCTCTGATCTTTCTTCCATAGATTTCCAGCCTGATGTACTTTCAGCTGAACACTTCTCCAGCTTCAACAGAAATACATTTCTTTGCCATCTGGTGTGCGTTAACCTTTGCACTCCTTAACAAAACACTAGGCTTTTCTGGCTATGTGATAAGGTGTATCCAGTGAAAAGAGAAAAATGGCAGACTAGGTTTTTTCCATGTTACACTGACAGAGACTGTTGTTTCTACAGCAGAGCAGCATCTCAGCAGAGATTAATGTTTAGTGTCACTCCCCTAGACCCAGGAAGACATGATCAAACCTGGCGGAGGTGAAAAGGGAGAGCTTCTCATTCTGAAAGAAACTGCAGGACTGCTTTCATAATGGGTAAGAAGGAAATACCAACCAGGGGAGTTGCAGGACAACACTCCCAGATTATGTGACTGGACGTATGTATGTCTGTATCCAGGCTCAACACGTGTGCCAAAGATTTTTCCCCTTCTGTCCACACTGGCATAGATCATCTACACAGACAGTGCTCAGTAGCTGTAAAGTATCTGTGTCAGAATTGCTGACAGATCATTTATTTATAGGTGTAAGATACCTGCTTCTCTCGGCTAGGTCTAGGAAAGATATCTATTACTCCTGCATATGGAAAAAGCAATACCCCAATTGCTTTTATAGGGACTGTGGGATTTGACAATAAAATATTCTAAATATTCTAATATATTCTAAACTGTATGGGATATCTAGACGTGCTATCTGGGGCATCTACATTATCTCCTAATATCACACAGCTAATCAAAGAACAGTGGTAGCTTCCTCTAGAGACATAGGTTGCCCCTATCTTTTCAGTGCACGTATATATACGACTATAGCATGCTTGCCTATGTTTATGACTTAAGCTGAGAATTCAGACATAGCTCTTCTAGCAGGGTTTACAGTGTCAGTCAACAGTCCTGTGGCATTACCATAAGATATGTGTTTTGTTGAAGCTGGTACTGTTTCATCCCACGCTAACAACCCAGGATATACAGAAACCAAATATGGAGCAGCTGAGACAGTAACTCTTTTCAACTAAAGATTTAGATGATGTCTTGGCCAAGATGGACACTGAAATAAAGTTTGACAGAACACAGCCATATCCTGTGTGGGACTCCTCTCCATCTCATTACTCAGTAAAATATGGTTGCAATGTCAGGCTCAATCCAAGCATTTCCTGTCGCAGGAGCTTAGACTGGTGTTGCCGGTGCATCTCTAGAGACCTACCTTACCACGGCAATAAGTGGTGCAGAGAGGGGCTGCCTGCACAAAGAGTAACACTGAGCAACGAGGAGAGGCCCGGCTGTTGGAAAATTCATACAGGTAGTGACCCTAGATTCATGTAACTCGTCTCGAAAGGATCTCTTTATGTTCCAAGCAGCTGAAACAAGGCGCTACAATGTCTGAAAGTACAAAATTCAATCCCCTTTCTTAAGGGAATTTGTCAAGAGTGAATAATAGGGAATCACATATTTTGCTGGAAGATCCTTCATCTGTGTCCTTTGAATCATATAACATATGATTGTTAAAAAAAACCCTAATGAATAAATACATATTCCCGTATGAGTTGGACAGCTCACTTCAGAAGTCTAGATCTGCAGTCTTGTCCATTAAAAATGTTGCAATGGTATTCTTAGATAACAGCTAGAAACTAGATCAGGAATTCATAGTAGCATTGTCTTCTAAAATCATATCATTGCTGGTAAGTCTTCTGATCTCTACTAAGCTGATTTAGCTGGAGGGGGTTAGGGGTGGTGATGGTGTAGCTAACATTGAAAATCAGTCATTATTTAAAGTAATGGACTGTCTAAAGCTTTTGTAGTGGGGTTGTGGACCTGTTGAAGACTCCAAGTATACACACACATAAGTATATGCTTTCTTAGTCACCCTTGGGTTATTTTTAAGTTGTCCAAGTAGCTCCATTGACTGGAAAAATCACTAGCTTAATGCTGTAGAAAGATGCAGAGAAACTGTGGGCTAACAACAGAAGAGTCACAGGTTACAGAAACTATGTGAAACAAATTAGGGCCTGTGCTATATTGGCATCTGGGTAGGTAGATAAAATGTCCAAAAAATCTGTGACTCTTAAGGAAAATGCTTCTCTTCCTGTATTTAGAAGAGACAGCACAGACATCAAGGGCTACAGCACATATATTTGTGTTTATACAGATATCTCCAATCCCTGTGGGTTATTTGCACTGGCCTTGTATGGGAAGAAAGTCTTCCTTCTCTGCCTGTGTGTGCTTCCTGTGGAAGACCTGTCAGACCTTTCTGATGTTATGTGGGTGATTGTGTGTTCAGATTATTTATTGAGAATTGGGCATGGGGAAGCATTGCCAAACATCCCCAGGTAGTTTGCTTCCCTTCTGAGGGGAGAACAAAGCCTGATGTGTATTTCTGTGAAAAATTGTTGCAGGTCAGAGATTTTGCTCCCAGATGACAGACTTTGCCTAAAGATTCTTGGCACCAGAGGTTCAGGGGTCAAGTGCTTTGATGTCAGGAGTGAAATGTTCCTTCAGAAAACTCTGAACTCTTAGAATAAGCAGATGGTTTCATGCGGAAACTGCCTAAGCATAAAATGATCTCAGAGGTGACTTATGCCTTATTTCTCAAAAGCCAGAGCAAGAACTGTTTAGGACCTGTAGTTATGGGTGCAGACTGAGATCCCATTGACTACTTTTTAAGTGAATGAGGATGCAACATGCTACCATTGACAGCTTCCTTGACAAGGAAGATTTATTAGCCTTCTTTCTGGGTGAGGTTTTGGTTTATGTAGGTAGCCATGACCCCAAAAGTTTTCATCACAAAATAACCTGCTTCTGCAACCAGTAAACTTTCTAACCACCAAGATGGATAGTGGGTAATTGGCTTAAGAGTTCACAAGGAAATGAGCAGCAAAGAATTCCTGCCCCGTGGTATTTTGCGTTCCTGGAGATGACAGTAGGATGTCTGAGTTAGCACCAGAGCTCTTCACAAAAAGAGCTTTCTTCGGTGTTTGCCAAGAGCTAAATTAGTGAGTTTAGTCAGCGGCTTAATCAGAAGGCACCAAGGTTTAAGCAGAGCCACAGACAATTTTGCTCTTAAAGTTACAGTAAATTGTAGTGTCTTATCTCTGCATAGGCAATATTTTTAGCCAACTAGTTTTGTGTAACTTGAATAGTGATGTTATTAACCTATTATTAATATCAGGTTTGTAACCCAGATAATAGTGCTCTGTCATAGTATACACCTCAGTTTATTGCTGCTGGAGTAATTGGGATCTGGCCATAGCTGCCTGTCTGCAAGGTCTCCCATCAAAATACTGCACAGTTCACCTACAAATGTCCTGGGAGGAAACAGAGGGTAGTGTTTCCTTACCATAAAGATCTGAAGAGACATGGGTAGATATAGCCCAGAGAGGGGATGTGCATACTCCTAGTTATTTTAACTGATTATTTATTAATTATTAATTTGCATCAAATGCAGTGTTCATTTAAGCTTATGGTGACTAAGTGCACACTTGTTTTGCAGAGAGAGAGGTGGACTCTTCAGGGGTAAGATTGCTTGCTGAATACCTGTGCAGCTGGTCTGAGAAGTAATAGGATACCCATCTGTGAATACACTCACAGGACTTGCATATGTTTGCATCTGTGTTGTGATCACAGCATAGTTTGTGCGGGAACATCAGTGGTGCAGTTTTCTTCTCTTTTCTTTTTTCTCTCTCCTTTTTTGGGGAGGGTTGTTTTGTTTTGTTCATAGTGTAGTGGGTAAGAGCTGTAGGCGTGCTGCAAGCAGGGTGGTGTGGGAAACCACACAGCAACACAGCTCCCTTGTCCTGCTGGCTGGTGGGTGGCCAGGAGCTGCAGCTGCAGAGTGCTGGCTGGAAGGTGCCTTGTCCCTCAAGTCAATAAGGAATGTCCTGCAAATCAAGGCCCTTGTGCATAAACATCAGTAAGGACATCCTGATGTTTCATTGTTGCCATATAAGACAAAGAATTCCCAGTCTTCAGTTTGTCAAATACATAATAAAGTTAATGACTCTTTTTTTTAATGAAACATTATCCTTTCTCCATTCCACCCCTGGGTTTGGTTTGAAGTGGTATACAAAGGTATACAAATACCTTGTATAGCTTTTCAATTCTCAAGTTTCTTTATTTTTAAATATTTACTTTTAAGAAATACTTATTTGTTTTTAATTGGTTTTGCACAAATATATACTCTAAGCTGTCAGTTTTTCATCTGTCAAATACAGTTTGGAAATGTTAAAGAAGGAATGTAATGGGTGTTTTCTCTTAGTAGATACAGTAATCAGTTCTTTGAAAAGAATACAGCAACTCTGTTTCAAAGAAAAAAAATCGTATTTATCTATTTTGAGGTCTTTTACAAGTGGGATAACCACAGATAACTCTATAAACATATCATCCAGATATGCAACTTTATATCCAGCATTTCTGCAGTCCACGTTAAACCCTGATAACAATGCATCAGAGTAAGATGAAAGGAATATTTAAACTGAAGTTTCAGTGCTCTCAATAGTCATAATGGGATACGTTAGTCTGAAATTCTGTTTAAAATATGGCATTAGTACATTACATTAAAAGACAAATGAAAATGGAAACAGACACTATGTTGTTCTAAAACTTAATAACTTGATATACTACAAATTTTGGCTGAAAGAGGGGATAATTTCAAGTGGAAGTGTTCTTAAGATTTCTGGTGGTGCTGTGGCAGTTTGTGATTGATTCTCTGTTGGAAAGCTGCTTTTACATATTATTTATGACAGAAATATGGGCAGTTGGCTGTGTCAGCTCTTGTAGCTTTAAAGATTGCTGGTAAAGTTTTTTGGTGTCCTCAAACCCTGTCAAAAGCAGAGGTGATCAAAGACAAAATATGTTTATATCTTGAAAAGGGCAGCTACTATTTGTTTGTATGAATTATTTGATCAGTTCCAAACACTAAAAAAAAATTCACAAAAATAAGCTATTAATAGGAAGTTTGCAAAAAGGGCTAACTTGGTCACCTAACTGTAGATTTCATAAATCCAGATATTGATTTAGAAGACAGTAAGTAATGAGTGTAAATCCACACAATATCTAGACTAGCAGATGTTTTTATATGTGTTCACTCAGATGAAAGTTTTGTCTCTAATGAAAAATGAAATGAGAATTTGTAGACAGTAACCTCAGTCAAATCACTCCAAGTAACACTGTTTTCTGCTTCTCCTGACAATCCTGAATTTACAAAGAAAACCATGGGTTTCCAGAGAGATTCCATAAATCCAAAGGAAATGTAGTACTAAAGAGTAGCTTTCCTTTAGTTATATAGACTTAAATGTTGAAAAAACCCCCCAGTGATAGCTATTGTGCTGAGGGCTTACTGCTGTACCTGCTGTGACATTTGGTAATTATTGCTTTGAAAAGATATTTGAAATTGAGATATAGAAATTTAATTTCAGGATTTACAGTCTGCTTAGAAGAATTCTTCCTCTGCAAATTGTTACCGTCAACAAGGCACCTGTCATCTTGGACTGCCACAACATGAAAGCCATCTCTTCTCTTCTGAAACTGGTAAGCAGAATCCTGTGTATATACTTTTGGTCTCAAATTTTTATTTTGTGATCTTACTGCCTAGCCGTACAGGTGTTCGATGCATATTGCAAGAAAAACAGTGACTATCAAACTATTTATTTCTCTTAAAGTAAAGGCACAAGGAAAACATGCCTTGTCAAGTCCAAATGTAGAATGAATAGATGTGACCAGGGAAATGCTGGATGAGAACGCAGTTGCATTATCACTTGCTGACTGACAACCTGTGTTTTCTGAGTGTTTGGGAGCCTAGACAATATTATTCCCATTTTATCTTCAGTGTTTATTAGCTTTTATTCTGAAGACACACCTGTGGTAGAAAGGCAATTCCAGAGAAAGTTAAATTCATTCAGACAAAAATCAAAACCATGCCCTCCTTTGGCTTTTTTCCCCCTGCGTCCTTTAATCACCTCTGTAACCTAAAGCATCATACATCTTTTAAAGATTCAGGGCTACAGGTTTTGCAAGCAGGCTCATCTCATGGTGTAGCTGACCCTGAGCAGTGTTGCATCCACCTTCTGATCAATTACTTTCTCCATACTCCTCTCCTATTGCTGCAAGAACTAGTCAGAGCTGGGGGAGGCAGCAGAGTCCACATCTTCTGTGTCATGTTCATGTGGGGACAATGGTTGCCCACGTTTAACACGCTTCCACTTCATCCTTCTGTTTTGAAACCATACTTTGACCTGGGTGATAGAAAGGAAATAATTACTTATTGTCTCAATCTGAGCTGTATAAGTAGATCTATGCATATATGTATGTATCAATAGACAGATGTTTTGTGGAGTTCTAGAAGAAAAGGTGAAAGGAACCTCACAAGTTAAAGTAATCCATTTCTCTAACAAAGGCAGAAACAAATCTTTCTAAACTGTTCCAGACAGATGTTTCTCTGAGACCCGCAAAAGTAGCACAAGTACTTTGCCTAGAATCTGTCTTTATGTCAACTAAGCATGTTAATCCAGTGGGCACAGTGCATCTAATGTCTTTTAACATCTAGTCCATCCAATCATGCTTCAGGAGACTGAGATCACAGTGAGAGAACAGAAATATCTCTCTCCACAGAACTCTGCACTTTTCTTTATCACGTCAAAATGCTATCTGACCCAGGAAGAATACATGCATCAAATATATATCATTCTATTAACTTCTTGGTTATCACAGTCTAAGCTGATACCCATATTCCATCTGTAAGCCTTGACATATCAGCATGCACCAATGAGTGGTGGTAAGCGACAGCTTGGTAAATATCAGTTATTCCCAAATGTGTCTTTAGTTTAGATAAATATAATTGCATTTATTAACTACTTAAAGAAATTTGTAACAAATGTGTTTTAAAGGAACGCGGAGGCTTTGTATTAAAATACCTCTGTGCCATTGCAAAGGTACACCTTGACTAACATATCTGGTTTTTAGCTTTAGGGAGAAGTTGTAGGGGAGGAAGAAGAAGCTAGGGAGGCAGGGATTCAGGAAGTACTTGTCTCTCGGTGAGATCCAGGTTCACAGCTATCTCATATCTCCTGAGCCTTGTCAAGTAGTTATGGTGGGCAAATTCAGCTTCCAGCTCCCGTAGCTGCTCCTTTGTGAAAGCTGTCCTTTCCTTCCGTGATTTGCTGCTTGTTTCTGACTTGTTGCTTGAGTTCTGGTTTTCTAAGAGGCAAACACATGTGTAATTTGTAGTTATGCTGATCTGTGTGAACGTGTGTATTGCAGAGGTCTGATATAAAGTACTAATTGAAGTGCGAAGTGGAAGTTTTAAGACGTTTGTATTATGTTCCTGCAAGCTCAGCACGACTTAACGGTGTTGCCAGTCTTGGGTTCCAGGGGGCAATGGTGGGACAGCTCAGGGTCAGGAAGGGGGTGGGTTGTCAAACCTGCAGAAACGCAGGCCTAGGTCTGCAATGTCAGAAATGAGCAGCTATGGGAACGAAGCTCTCATTCCTTGCTATCATTGCATCAAAATAATTTCCTTCCCCATGTCTTTACTTTCATTCCTTGTATACATATTATCCCTCTCCCCTGATCTACCAAGCAACAGGCAGCAAAGCTAGCGCTACTTTGTGTATATGATGTGCGATGTCTTATGAGTGAGTGGAGAGGACCTCAGGGTGCAGGGTGGAAGGTAAGGTCACTCAGTGAGCACCCTGTGCCAACATACAGCCTGGAGATCTTGTGCGTGTTGGGGCGGTTGGGGAACATGGTCAAAGAAGAAACACCAGAGAATCAGTGCAGCATTCTTTGAATTCATAGAATCATAGAATTGGCACATGATACTCCAGACTTTGAACTTCTTCTAATCTTTGCTAAATGGAAACTACACAAAGATCTGGTATCTGCGTGCATGGTTGGCCTCAGTATCATCCTTGTCACTGTGCTGCCCTGAAAAACTTTTATGCTATTTGTGCACTTGGCTGTGATGTGGTCAAGTCTCATATTGCAAAGCCAACTCTCAAGCAATAGCCAAAGGGATGCTGCACCCTAAAAAGTGGTAAAAAGCAAACAGAAACTGACTTTTCCTGAGACTGTGGCAGTCTTTTTTCCTTTTGTTTTTCTCTTTTCCTTTTTTTTCTTTTCTTTTTTCTTCTCTCTCTTTTTTAAATTTTTTTTTTCTCCTGTGTTTTTAGAATTGGTGCTTGTGAAGAATCTCCAAGCAATGCACATAAAATGCACTTGTTTCACTGAGTAAATCCCAAACTGCCAATCTTTCAGGGAGCCAGTTTTACAAGTTTCTCGATTCTTTCTCTCCTCCTCCTATGGTTGGCTAGATTCCCTGAACTGTTGAGGATTAATGACTTAATTTTTGTGTGTAACCAGTGTACAACAAAGTTCTGTGTGTCCTAGCATAATATTTCTACATAGAAATGATATACAAAATGGTAGCAATGAGCATGATACACAGCAGCATCTTCTAGATATCCCTTTGGTTGCCAAACTAATAAAGCTGGAAAAATCTATCAGGTGTGGCTGTAGGCTTCATGATTGATCTACTCTCAGCTCTGTCCATCAGAAATAGAGAAATCAAACACAGCTCCTGTTAGTGATAATGTGCACAGGGACCAGTGTAGCACATGCTGCAGTGGTACTGCCCTCCTTTTCGAGGAAATTAGTTTTTTTTTTGCATCAGCATTGTTCTTGCTACTTATATTTCAAAATTCCCTAAATAAATTTGGGGAAAATATGAAAACAAACCCCAGAAGTTTCTCCCTGTGCTTTTGGCCGTAGTTGTACAGTCCCCTTCATTCTCATCTCTTACTGAACAAACACACCATTACATGTTTTCCAAAGGCTAACAAATGAGACTTTTGAGAGAGTGGTGGGGAAATGGGATTTGAAGTGTGGATCCCCTGCTGGGAACTTTGCCACCAGCTTCGGGAGGGCTTCCCCCTAGGTCTCTGCTCCCCTAGCAAACACACAGAGGGGTGAAGCAGCGCTTCAATGCCAGTAACACACTGCAGCAACTAAAGCCACCTCTGTCAAATTAACCTGGGATAAAAACAGCTAATGCAACCTGAATATACATGTGAGCTTAGCACTTAGCCCTGGTGCAAAGGACATCCTTTCTAAGGGGCAGTTTCACCAATATTCATCTCCAAAAACCAGTGTGAATAATTTTAAGTAGCTAAGTATTTCTGGGAACAGAGCAGGATGTGTAGCTTGGATCCTGTCACCCAGGCTGCATGCCACATGGTGTTGTAAAGAGACATATGGTTATTCATGGCTGGAGGTTTTCTGACATTCCAAAAGTGGAAATTGGACCTGGTTGCTTCAGAGTTTTGCCAACAGAATGTGGAAAACGGCAAATGTGTGAAAGAACAAATCAGTTTGGAAAGATTTTCCTACTGTACTGCCAGTGGTATTTTGTTTTGTTGTTTGGTGTTTTGGGTTTTTTTTTTTAAAAAAAAAGCTGCTCAGGAATCACAGGAAGATCTGTTTCTACCACGATGCATGCTTACTTCCAGGACCCCAATCAGTTTCATTCTGTGCTTGAACTGAACAGCTGCTCTTTGCCAGGGCTGCAGCAAAATATGTGTACGAACCCAAATGGTAAATGTTCCTATGCTATAAAGCTTCCAAACCAAAAACAGTGTCAGGCACTAATACATACATGTGTGTATGAAGAGGCAACCTGGTCCCTGTAAAACAATGGGCCGAATTCAGCATTTGGAGCTGATCAACAGAAGTCAGCTTTGCTTTGTGCTTACAACTAGCATAACTGAATCAGAATCTCATCTTGCAAGGTAGCACTGACTCTCCCTCACTGGGTTGAACTGGTCTACTAACAATAGCCAGTAAACAATGCTTTGGAGGACGGCATAAGGACTCTGCACTCTGCAGATACAGGATTTTTACATCACAGAGGGTACTGGTATTGCTCAGACAGCATCTTAGGCACCGAAGCGTCGGGGTTGCTAATGCCTGTACATGGAGGATCCTACTTGCTTCTTAGATATTTGTGGTGATCCACAGCCCAGATCAATGCACCTGGTGTTTGTTACTCCGCAAAGTACTGTTGATGTCTGCAATTTTCTCCTCAGTAGAAGTAAAATAAAAATACAAAGCATCTTCACAATGTTACTTTTTTTCCCCACATTAAAAATTTTGAGAGTATGTTTATTCTAAGTGGTTAAATCAAGTAGTAAGACGCTGATAGATTTTGCTATTATGGAAGATAAAATTCTGAAAGCTATCAGGAACATTAGCCAAGTAAAGCAACCTCATAAATAGTAGATTCATCTGGCAGCTGATGATAAAGTATCCAGAAATTACTTCAATGTGCACTTTGTGGAATAATGCTCAATGGAGAGTGCATACAGAGAGCTATGACACGTGACATGTCTGCACCCAGACAACACTTTAAACTGATCAGGGACTTGCCTGTACTTTGTTTTTCAGTCCTTCTCAGGTTATCTGCTGCTACCTGCTGCTATCTGCTCTATCTACTGCTTTTTCATAGAACCACAGAGTGGCTTGGGTTGGAAGGGACCTTAAAGATCATCTGGTTTCAACCCCCCTGCCATGGGTAGGGACAACTCCCTCTAGACCAGGTTGCTCAAAGCCCCATCCACCTAACCCCATTTTTATGTCACCATGACTGTAAATGGGAATCACAAGCTTAGAAAATCCTCTTTGCAACTAGTGGCAAAGCAGGAAGACTGGCAGGCAGGAATTCAGTTCAGCTCTACACATTTTAATACAAAGCTTTCCAGGATTCATCAGTCAAGGACATTGTATGTCCACTGTTGTTAGGGGAGTCATTACACACTGTTATCACATTCTCGTTTCTACTGCAATCTCAGTAGAAGAATACTTTCTGTATTGTTTCATTCACATAAAATATAGCTGTCTGAATTCTATTATGTATTATATTACTATTGTTGGAGATCTGGGGACTTCAAGTGCGTAATAACGTGATTACAACTTAGGACAGGTCAGACAGAAACTTTATTTGAAAATGTTAATGGCTGTGCCTGGTGAATGGACAGCAGAGGCAGCTGTGAAAGCTAACACTAGGTTAACTTCTATCTTCAGGTAATTTGGTGAGCCTGTGAGGTCAAGACTGAATATGGCATTTAAGTAACTCAAGTCTGTAGAGGAAGGGAAAGGGGTGTGTGTGTTCATCCATGAGTACTTGTAGTAGTAGATGCCACTGTTATTATTGTCATAACAAAGCCATTCTTTACATGTTTTTAATATATCCATGTTCCAAAGAAAGCTTTAAAGACTGACAAGGTTTGTTATTTTACAGTATTCTCCTTATCTGTCAGAGAAATTAGCTTATTTTAGACTTTTCTAAGAATATTCTGCAAAGAGCCATGTTCCAAGATCTTCCCTGTGTATCTTGCAATAACTAGGGTCTTCACAAGAACCAAATGTTTTTGCATGCACTACTACAAGACATGGTAATTCTGTATCTATATTGCAGTTCAGGTAAAATTGTGGTGGATATGGGACCAACTAAAAGAAAATAGTTTATTTTGTCGGTTTTGCCTTCAAGTGATTTTAATATATTATTCTTTACTAGCCCAATCTCTGAAGAGAAGGCATTGGGTACCTAGATTTTTCTAAAGAAGTCAAGGAAAATTCTCAAGAGGAGAAGACAGACATGTTCCACTTAGGATAAACAATCAGGATGTGATAGGTCCAGGTGCATTTCTGGAACTGCTGTAAAAGTGAAGGAAATCACAATAAAATCGCATGCAGACTTTCCCCTCATTTGTTTTATTTTGTGTGGGGACAGAAGGAAGGAAAAGCTTGCAGGAGGGATATAAAATAATTCTTCTGCTCTCTGGTAAGCAAAGAAGGGAGTGAAATGAAAAGCCATGGAATCCCTCTTTGGGATGCTTTCATTATTCTGCATTTGCTAGAATAACAACTTGTACAGACAGCAACAGTTGCTAAAAAGTCGGAAACAACGTGCCTTGCAGTGATGTCATTGTTTACAGTTCCCCTGTAAGGAAAAGTATATGGGACAGCAGCAAGTATGAAAAGAAAATGTCAAGGGTGCTGGTAATAGAGAATAGAATGAACATTTGTCTTCTACTTAAAATAGGGAGATGTGCTTTGGAATCAGTCCCTTTAAGAATATCACTCTGAGTATACTGAAATCTGCTGTTTACTTATGACTAGCAAATGTTATAATAAAAGCATTGTTCTCTTTTAAATTTAAAACCAAAACAAACTTCTTTGCGTTTGGGTTTTTGGGAAATTTTTGCTTCAATGTTTTTTCAGTTGAAATTAACTTAAATTCTACAAAGCTGGGTTTCTAAAGGAAAAACAAGTAACCGAGAGGAGTAAACTAGATTCTGGGCATAAAGACGTTTGGAATGTTAGTTATTTTATCTGTTCCCTGACAACCTATTAATATTGGAAGACAACAAAGATTAGGACCAATTGTGTGACAGAGAGAGCACGAATACAAGCTTGTTGTTTAAACTGCAAAATGAAAGTTGCATTAGAGGCGGCTCTTCTCTAGCCAACCTGTAAAACCTAAAAATAAATAAATGTTTTTATTGCTGTGTTCTCTACCTGTAAAATGTCAATACTGGAAAACATTTCCCACTTCATAGCAGTGTTGTGGGGAAAAGCACTCTGTAGCTTGTAAATGAATACTATAGCAAATGAATGCATATAAGCATCTTAATTTTTAACAGCTTCCTTAGGAGAAAACAATTTTATGCATATTTCACATACCTGGATTTGAGACAGCAACAAATCAGAAGTTATATAGCTATGAAATAATTGAATATTGTGCTGTAGAAAGAACATGTTGTGTTAACGAGGATGGCACAATGAAAACCGTACATTTTCTGCATTGTTGGACATTGTACCAATGTGGACACCTTTAGTAGCGCCTGTTTTGTGGTAAAAACTTTTAATAATTAGTGAAGCCAAATAGAATTTATATCTAAAGGGAGACTTTGTATCTTGTACTTCTTACCATAAACTGAGATGTCAAAATCCTTGTATATTTCCAACTAGCACAGGCAGCTCAAGATGACTGCCATTCTCTTATGCCTGAACAAATAGCAGCTATGCAATATATAACTCCCCATCCTAGGACTTTAAGCTCAGTTTATACATGCCATGTGATTCCTGTTTAGTTTACAGCAAATGTGCATTGTGCTGGTGAGTAAAATGCCTGGTTCAGTAAACGAGATCTGCAGGAGTGAAATACAAACACCAGAGGTCATCAAGGAATAAGTCATTTAATTTCAGTGTTATTGTGTCAGTTTCCTCAGTCAAGAATTACAAAATGTTTTCCTCATCAGCTTTATTTCTTAATTCCTGATCTTACAGGGGCTCTCATCCTATAGCCTGTACTATCCCACAACCCTGATTTCATATCACCTACCTGAGTTTTCCTTTTTTCTTTTGGATGACTTTTTCTCAGTCTCATTTGTAGTATTTACTGGTACCTCATCATCTTCATTCATACCCACTGCTGCACTCACTAGATTTGGGCTGCTGCCTTCTGACTCCCCAGAACCCAAGGCCAGTCCTGGGTTTAGTCGTCTTCTGGCCTCAGTTGCTGCAAAATGCCAGTCAGAGTGTTGGAAGGAGGGGTGTTGCTCCACAAATGCCCGCTCCTCATGTGGGAAGCTATGGGGAGCAGTCACCAGGCAGGAGGTGGAGAAATCAGAGTAAGTAGCAAAATCAGATTTTTGATGGAAGGAGAATGGTGCTGGCGGGTAGTGGTTCAGCCCTGAAGCTGTGGTGACGTCCGTGTGGGTGCTCCGCAGGCACCCCCAGAGCGGGGCAGGAGGCTGTGGACTGCGCATGCAGCTGCTGCTGGTGGGATCCATTCGCTTCCAGTCCTGTCCACACTCCAGTGTTTGTGACTAGTTATAGCTTAGGCTTCAAAAATCCGAAGAGGAGCAGATGGGAAATCTTCCAAATTTTACAGAACAGATTTCTTCCTAAACAACAGATTGTTTGTGGGTTTTATGCTGTTGCAGATTTGTTACTTTGGGAACTCTTCTAAATGTCTTCATTGTCCAGACTGGAAAACAGTCTATGCAGCATTTGCCCTGAATTGCTTCCCAAGGCCTGAAGCTTGTTCCTTGTGAAGTGCTGGACATAAGTGAAACACTTTTTAAATACTGTGCTGGGGAGAGCGTGACAAGTTTGTGAAGTGAAATGTGAGAGAGGGGAGGGAGGGGTTAACGTACATACACTCAGTTCCTCCAACCAAAGCAAAGCAGGCAACTATTAATCATCAGAAACCTTATATGCACATCTAATGGGATTTGCAGATGGAGCCTTTTAAAGAAACAATGTCTGTATTTTTTTTAAAAGGGAAAGAGCAGTGCACAAAAAAGGCTTTAATGTTTCCCTGTAACACTATGAAGTTATTTTTATTGCACTGTTAATAAAATTCCCCAAGTCCTGGATTTGGAAAGAGCCCTAACACAGAATTCAACAGATGCGAAATTTCAAGAGCTAAAGTGGGAAATAAAAGTAAGAAAGACTTCACTGATTACACATAATTTAAGCCCCAATCCCAAATTTAGAAAAAAAAAAAGTAAACCTGCCTTGTTCACACAGGCAACGTCTTGAGTGATTTTTGTTTGTTTGTTTTGTTAGCTTTGTAACACGTGTATTTGCCGAGTTTGCTGCCAGTGGCAGTTATACTTTCTGTATTCTACTTTCGAGGGAATTTTCAATATGCCACTCCTACCTGCAAGGAAATCTCCTGCTTTTATGCCAATGGAAGACATGTTTTTCATCTTTTGTTGAAAGTTTTATAGTTTTTCCTAACAGAAAGCAGATTCTTAGACCCTAGAGCCATCACAGTTGAAAAGACATTAACAGGGAATCTGTTCTCAATCCCTTTTTCACAGAAGTGTGGCAGCAGGGAATGCCCACAATCCTGCTACGTTAGGGTTACTGTAACTTCTCTCAAGGTTGTTCTCTATGTTTTTAATGACAATTTATATGTGCATGTGTTCCATATTTCCATAATCTGCTTGCAACCATTTCCAATACTTATTCCCCCCAGCCTTGCTGTACGTTGTGTGCGCCTCTTTCCCTTCTCCCACCGTTTGTGCTGATTTTGTGTTCTCTCATAGACACAAAGATTTAGCAGATGGACACGGAGCCTTCATTTTCACCGCAACTTAAGTGATACTTTTATTTGGCTTCTGTATAATTCAGAATTGTAACATTGCCAGGAATCAGGGGAAAAGAAAAAAAAAAAGAAAAAGGTGTGCTTATCCTTAAGTATCTGTTGGTTCTTGAGCTTGGCTTTTTCCAAGGAATCAAATGCGTTTAGTCCAGCTCTTTCTGAACAAGAACATCAAATTCTGTTCTATCATGTGAATCCTGACTTTCTTGCAAAATACTAAATATTTGTACCTAAGTCATTCTCTAGGAAGAACTCTCCTAAGTATTTAAATCTGTAGCTGTGTTATATTAGAGGATAAACATTAAAACATATTTCATACTCACTGGCAGGAGGAAAATCCTCAGACTGCTCTTTTTCTGAAAGGCCAGGTTATAATGAATTCATGAATGCTGCAAATGTTCCAGGCACTGGCAGAATCTAAGTCAGAGTCCACAGCTTTTTGCCAAAGCAAAGTATTTAATTTAGATTCTGTGTGTGTGTGTTGTCATACACACAACACTAATGCACTTCCATCACACAGGTTATTAGAGGTTTGTATGAACTCAAGCCTAGGTCTGTTGTTTTTCAATCCTACTGTCAGTCTACAAAATGATCTAGCTAATTATGCAAGCATTTATGCGCATGCACCTGGGGGAACAGAAGAGAAGGGAGGATTGTCCATTACTCTAATAATCACTGCAGCCAGGAGTGGCTTTAGGCTCCCACTCAGGATCCTCACGAGGCCTGAGCAGAGGCTTGTCACCAGGGCACGGCTCAGTTCCTGCACATCACTTTGCGCTCTGAGTTAAACAGGTTGGACCCCGTTTTCCCAAGGGAAGTCTCACTGTTATTCCTTCAGCTCCAGCTGTGGGAAAAGGAGATGGCGTCCCCTTCCCAAATGTGAGACCCCATGGGCCTTGCCCCACTCCAGCACCCTCTGCAGCTGGTGCTGCCGCTCAGCCGCTCTGCAGGGGCCTGCCTGGCCTCCACCTCCTCCTGACACCTCATTCCTGAAAGGAGAAAGAACAACAACTCTCCCCTCTTGCTAAAACCCATTTGTTGGTTGAGGCAGCCACCTTTAACCTTCATAAAGTCAACATCTCTTCAGTCAAGCACTTTGTTGGGTAGAAAAAAAAGGCATGGATGGAGATCAGTTTTTGTAATGAATGTTCCCATAACAAACTGAAGGCTGGCAAGTGTGGATTTAGCTTTGAGCTTTCTATCAGTTCATTCTGTGACTCCCTCAGTAAAACACTTCTCAGCCATCTCACAGATCGAGAAGCCTCTGAACTCTGGCTCTCCCTGAGACCTTGCACAGTAATTTGCATAACTTCTTGAAGGTGAAATGACACAACTTGTACCATGTCTTCACCTCCTTGTCTGGCCAGGCAATTCTCTTTCTCAATAAAGAAAGACCTGAACCATCTCATGCCACTTTAATGTAGCTGCCTTCTTAATCTCCTTCATGCTTTCTTGGCACACGGGAGCTCTCTGGGCATCAGCCCTGGTCCCACTCTGCTTTAGCTGCACTTGACCCAGTACAACTTTGTCTGGTGCTTTTGCACTTGAAATCCAAAGTGATTTCTTAGATTATAGATTTTACTCTGATCACAAGGCAAAGGAAGATTTAGCTTTGCAACTGGCTGACACTTATCTTGTCAGACATTTAAGAAAAATTTATAAGCTTGTTATGGAGAAAACTGTAGGCACCAAAGTCTACTCTTGAAATTTCATGAGCTACTGAATTGCAAGTTAATAACACCCTTCATTAAAAAAGGTGTGCTCTCTAAACTTTTTTTTTAAATAAATAAATCCTATGACTTGCCATGTGTGCAACTGAAGTAACTGGCAAAGTTTTCCTCCATGTGGGTACTGGACCAAGACTGGGGAATTTCTCATACATGGAAGAACACTTATTAACTCCATTGAGCATTTTAGAACTGATGAAAGAAAGCTGGAGAGCAACAAATAGCCAATACTAAAAACAGGAAGCTGCTGCTTAGTTGCAGAAGTTCTAGACGGAAAAAGTTTATTAGGTTACTTAGTCTTCCTACAGATAGTTGTGCTATTGTTCTCTACTAGACATTTCCAGAGTTGTAGGATGGTTTGGGCTGGAAGGGACTTTAAAGATCATCTAGTTCCACCCACCCTGGCCTGGACAGGGACACCTTCCACTAGACCAGGTTCCTCAACGCCCTGTCCAACCTGGCCTTGAACACTTCCAGGGATGGGGCATCCACAGTTTCTCTGGGCAACCTGGGCCAGTGTCATTTTCTAAGATATTGCCCAGACCCAAGTGACTGTCACAGTTTTGGTCTTTCATTTTCCCTTTGGGGAAGACAATTCTTCACTCTTCCCTAGTGTCTAGGCCCAGTTCTCGTTTTTACTGACTCCATCTCATTATTCCGAGTAACAACCTGTTGGCACTACACAGGTGGAGAGCAATTATTCTAGTGAGTTTTAACATCGTTTGGTATCTGTGATAAGCCATCTTAAACACAAGCCAGACTTTTAATCTTTCCTCTGAGTTAATTGGGATAGCCTCTTAATCATGATTCTGGTGTTTTGAATTCTCTCCAAGTTGCAGGTCTAAGAATGAACAGTCACTAGCACCAAGCTGAGGTTGTTGGTACAGTTTCTGTCAGTGAAGAAGGGAGAAAAATTTCTGAAGGAAACTGCAGCACCATAGGATTGCAAAGCTCAGTTTTCAGGGAATTATGTGTGACAGGTTGTGCATAGAACCTCCCTTGCAAATGCTCCCAAATATTGTACATCTTCTCAATAGCAACATTTTTCTAAAGAATGAACGTAATGTTACGCTAAAAACTATTGCAGAGAGACACTCAGAAATAGAGATGAAAAAACTATACTGCTGTCTGAAGCTACTGTATCAGCAAAGACACAGTAATAAGTGCACTGATGCTGGTATAAGATTATCCTCATTGGCATGGCAGGTGCTCCTGGAGACAGTTCAATACTCCATTCGGAAGTAATCTTCTGCCATACAAAAGTCATTGCAATGTGAAGAAAAATTGTTGTTGACTATTCACTGAGCTACTTCTCTGGAGCTGTTCTCATATACAGGATTGGTCATTTGGCAATTTCATATTTGTTCTGCTTTCATGAGACAGTGAAATTAAAATAATGTGTTGGCATTGACACATGAACAGGGAAGAGGGGGGTGGGGAGTTTAAATAAAAGACTGGAGCTGGTCCTGGGTTTGTCTCCTCTGCGGGGCATTTTTGACATGTTAACGTATTGCAAGAATGGATCATAATACCCACCATCTCTGAGGTTCATTTCCTGAGGCATTTTGCAGACATGCTTCATGAATATTTACAGTTCTTATTCTTACCAGGCAGGAACAAGTTAAATAGCTTTTCTGAGGCTGAAGTAGACCCATTGCCAGAGACTGTAGTTCCATTTTACAGCTGAGTAAAAGCCCAGCCAATATGACCTCATGCAGAAACTTAGTCCCAAGTAGGTGATGTCCTCTATATCTGATTGCTTAAGCTTACAGGTGCTGAAGTCAGTAGGACATAGCTGTTCATTCACGTGGGCTAAAGCATGGACTGAAGAATTCTATTTGCCAGTTATTTATTCTTTGTTGTGCTGAGTCATTTGCAAATTGAATCTGACAGTCTTCTGACAATATGCTTGTAATGTTCACAGTTCCAGACTGGAGTGATTTTCTGATTGATTTGCCCTTTCCTTTTCTACAAAAACACTTGTACATGCTCACGTTTGTCAATCTCTCTACTTAATTTTCTACAAATTGAAGTACATGCAGTAACATGCCACTCTCAACACAACAGTATTTTAAAATACCTTGCTTTTTTCCTCCATTTATATCTCTTCATTCCCTACTGCTCTGTTTCAGTTCATCTATCCAATTTTTTTTTTGCAGTCTTCAACTTCTATCCTTTTTCTGGTGCTTGAATTTTTCACTTTGCTTAACTTTCTCAGGTTTTCCCCTAAAATGTTAAAGGTGTCTCTATGACCTTAGCAGTATGATTCCCTGTGACATTGGAGGGTGCTAGCATAGAGTTGTAGTCAAACCACTGAGCAGAACTATCAAGGTTTTTTTCCTTCCACAGTCTCACCTGATACTTTTACTGAGATTCAGTGTCTGACTTGCTCTGCAGATGGAGAGCTGGCATCACCACCACAAGAATTTCTAATTTAATGATAATGTTTCTCTTAGCACTAAGTCAATATATCCGGCATTAATTAAATTTGATGGCTTCACAGTAGTGAAAAAAACCCACCCTGTTTCAGGTACAGGAAACATCAAGATGTGTTCAGAGACACTTACATGATAATTTATCTTAGGTCAGGGAGAGGTAGAAGCAAAAAGCAGAAGAAAGAGGTGGCCAGCTTTAAGTTTGCAGAAATACTAAAAGGAAAAAATACTAGCTGGAAACTGCTTGATCACATTACACAATGCAGAATCTGTCAGTGTTAACACTTCTTGATTGAAAGATCTCTGGTTTGGGTTTTAGTTGGTTTTATTGCTGTGTTTACTACAACAAGGAGTTTGGGGTTTAGAAATGAGAGCTGTGATAGGAGTTACAGGCAAATGATGGCAAACTTGGGTTAACTGGATTCAGTGGGTTCATTCACAAAAAAAATCAGTTGCATCTGCAATAATTATATTGAATAAACGAGCTCTATCTTTATCTTCTCATTTCACAGTTTGTTTTTCCTGGTACTTCTCTTGTACCAGGGTAAAAACAATATCCCAGCTTTTTTCTCTGAAGTAGTTGCTACCTCATCCAACTGTGTAAGCAGATAAGAAAGCTGATGATCAAAAAACTGAAGTCTGCAGAAGACGAGTAAAGCAACTAGCAATATTATCTGAGCTCTAGAGAAAGAAGCCCTGACAGAGAGACACTGGCAATGTCTTGCTGTTAAAAATTTAACATGAAAGCCTCAAAAATATTGGTGTTGGTGCCGACGCTGAAACTGCGAAATTTGGTGCAGTAAATTCTAGATAGATGTGTACACATCTGTTCCCACCTAATTGGGATTTTCTTGTGCAATTCGTTTAAAACATTGTCTTTTTGGTTCTCTCTGCTGTTTATTAAGAAATGAATATGAATGAAAATATATATCCATGTCTTGAGACTTAGCAACTGCAGGAGGCAAAGTAGTTGTTTCAGCAGCTTTGTACTAAGGGAGCAAAGATCTCTGCTTGCAAGCCTAGACACCAGCTTCTCTATATTCTGTATTCCTTGCTTGTCTCCCTCTTTCAGGTTTTTTTTCTGGACTTAAGGCCCCATGCCATGTAAAGATGAGGAATATCCTTTCTTTGAAAGGTCGTAAAAGCAAGCAGTGTCTCAGCTACAACATTAATCCTTAAGACAGGAAAGACCGTTTGCCAAAATCTTTGATATATCATCTTTTTTAACATAAAGAGACCTGTCTTTACATTGTGTGTATGGCTGTGACTATTTCATGAAGAGCTGAATGTCCTGAACAAGGTCCAAGACAATAGAAGCTTTCTATTAAAACAAGGATATTTTTTAGAATCAGCAAAGGAACAGTTAAATAGTTTGACGGGCAAATATTTTGAAAAATAGAAAATTAACTCAGCTTTTGGCAGATTGCAAAACTCGTGTTGTTTTCTCCAGATCACACGAAAGAAACAGGAACCATGGCATCCCCAAGGAACAGATAGGAACAGAACATTCAACCTTTCAATCTGTTTTTGTGGGTATAGATTAACAAATCTATACTTAGATTTCAGTGCATGGTTCATGCATTTTGAGGTAGGACAGAGTGCAACATTTTCATTTTGAGTTTTTGTTGTAATAAGAATCCCATAGCTTTCTGACAATCCTAATAAATAAATTTATAGGATTATCTACAAAGTTATAAGCTTTTAAATTTCTTCCTTGCTAGGACTTATGCACTACTTTTCTTGTGTCCATCCTTTGCTGCTGCTTTTGTCACTGTGCTCTATGTGCTGTCTTTCACTGGAAGTAGCTGAACTAAATACAATTAAATTAAAATTCTGGAAAAGATTTTCAGAAAAGCAGGAATTCATTCCTATGCTGAATGACCATTACGGACACTGAAATTATTAGTTTTTTTAAAAAAATTGCCTAAATTTAAAAAATAGTCTTTAAATTCTTATTATTTGGAACACAGTCGCAGGGCATTCATATTTTTGAAGAGGTCAGCGTAAATTCTGGTATTAAAGATGTTCTGTGGAATCCCATATAGTAATTAAATTTCAGTCAGCTACCATTTCTCATTTCATTAGGGAATTCTGCTGAAACGACAGAACACTTATAGCTATTGCATTGTATTGTCTTACACCTGGAACTAGAGCAATGAGGACCTATTCCTGTTCAATTCAAACTCTCCTCCCCGTAATTTCGGTTGCGGAGGAATTAATTGTTAGTGGGGGAGTATCTCCCTCTACCGGTAGCCTTTGTAAGTGCAATGTAACCGTGCCTCCCATTTAATTGCGCACGGACTCTGTTTTCGAAACATCTTAAGTTACGTAGTCCTTGAAAAGCAAATTTAATTTGCTAAGCAGCGCTTCAGCATATGTATGAAACTACAGCCCCTGGTGGACGCGGATCGTGTCTGCTCGTGAGAGCAGAGGTTGTGCACTGCTTCTTGGGGTATTTTTGTCTGTAGCCAAAGCCTTGAACTGGACTTTCCTTGTTCCGTTGCCTGCTAATCTATACTCCAAGAGGTTCTTTCCAAATGAGTGATATCTAAAGGAAACGCAGAGGAAGTTTCTCAGGGACATACAATGAAAAAGCTGTTTTTAATATTTTTGGAGTATCAGGTATAAAATTAGGAGATATTGTGGGACCCTTCTACAGCCTGCCATCTTACATGGGAAAAGTATGTTTTTGAAAGACACTAAGACTGCCAAAAATGTGCTTCTGATTTTTTTTTGATAATTAATTTTGAATTGTCTTTTTTTTCCCAGTGATATTTGCAACTAACCGATAGTTAATCAGGCTATAACTTATTAAAAGCTTAAATACTTAAGTAACAGTGACTTGAGAAAAAGTTTAGGGTTTAGGCCTTGCTTTCTGTATTAAATTACACAGAACTGTGCTAAACACTTTTTTTTAAGCAAATGAAGCAGTTAACATACAAGAATGCTTTAAACTTGGCATCAGAAAGCTATTCATGCTGTTCCAGGGTATGGATCATTGTCTACAGAGAGGGTAACTGACTGCAGCATGCTTATGTTATGTGGTGCACCATCATATATTTATGAATGTGGTCAATTTTCCATAAAATCTTTTTCCTCCCTGCCTTTTGTACTTGTCAGTACTGTGCTTATGCAAGTTTACCTTGAAAAATCATTTACAAAGGTGTGTTTAAGATGTTGCCTTTTCATAAAATAGTATTTCAGAATTTTTCTAAAGATACTTCAATTTCACACCATGAGGTGGAGACATCTGCCTCCAATTCTTGGTAAAATGACCCTAATTTTTAACTGTAAAGTTGTAGCTACAGTTTAAATAAAATGCTGCTTTCCCCCTCCCCTCCTTCCACTTAAATAAATAAAATAGAATAAAACTATGCAGATATTTTATCGAGAAGCTCCATTGTTCTTTTGTTTTGCACTTTTAAAAAAATCTCTGAATTGTAGGAGGAGCTGGGTGGATGTGAGCGTTTCCATGTAATTTTGCAGTGTCTGTTCCATAGATCCATGGGCAAGATTTGCTTGCACAACCTTCAGGCTGCAGCTGAGAGCCAGGGAGCAAGGAACAGCAAGGAACTCTTTTGCATGAAAGAAGTCTGCCCCTAGACATATGAAGAAGTTAGTAAGTTCCCAGCTGGCCTAATTCTTTTAGGAAAGGCTGATGCCTTGGTGTTCAGTTAGCAAAAGCAAACAAGTTCAGACACCTTATACTGCAGCTAATGGCAAAGGGTGAGGGAAACCATGGCTTCAGACAGGACAGTTATTCTGTGTTACTCAAAAGAGGAACGTGAAGGCTTGTTTTTGCAACAGGAAAAAAAGGGCAAGTTCAGGAGCTGGTGCGCTTTCAGGTACCTTGTGTGGCTATTAGGTCCAGGGATAAGGCCCTCCACGTATTTGCAGACTTCATGTTCCCCTCTCTCTAGCTACAACCTTTGCCTCATGACTGTATCCTTGTTTAGTTGTATTTTATGTTTATAACATACACTCCAGGCCCCTTCAGCAAATTATAAATGTGTTTGCCAGATTGTTGTCTGTGAGTAAGGGAAGAGGCTATTTTTTTTTCCTGTCATTGGACTGTTGCTATTGTGGGAGAAATGTGTCTGAGGAACAAAATCCTTTGCTAGAAGGTGACCATGACAGTCACTCCTGTTGTTCATTGCTCGAAGACAGTGAGGCACCATGGTTTCTGCTGCAACTCAGGATGTAACGGTTGTGGTTTATGGAGAAAAAAAATTATTTTCACATTTTGTTGAGTACTATATGTCTTGCTCTTTTTAGTTCAGTCTATGAAAGAAAATGTAAAATGTTTCTAATGGATGCCTTATTTTTTAAAGTGCCAAGCAACTGACTCCCCAAAAAAGGTGTAAATGTTAAGATCAGGGAAACTGAGATGGAATTTGTTAGCATACACGCTAACCACTCACATGCAGAGCCTGACATGCCAAAGAAGCAGAGGTGCATAGGGTAATGATGCCACAGGATAGTTTAGAACAACGAACCTGTGTGACACCAGAGTAGGGCTACTGAGCAGTTGCAGGAGATGGGCCAGAACAAGGAATGACCAAGGGAGAGTATGTTGTAATCAGCCACTAAGGGAATGAATCAATATTAAATTTGACAGAGGAGGATCCACCTCACACTGAATAAACAGTTAGTTCAAGATAAATTATCTAGACCTGTAAGCTTGAGCCTTCATCTGGAAAGATGAAACTAACTGTACTCTGGGGTTTAAAGTTTCACCGCTGCCCTTGGCTGCTATTTCAGATGTTCTCTCTTCTGTCAAGGCAGGCAAGAGTCCACGTGCAGAACTGTGCTGTGATCAGCCAAACCCTTTTTGTACAGGTCATTCAACAGCCACTGTGTAGTGTCAGCCAGTGCCAGCTCAGACTGACATCTATATATCAAACCCATGAGTTAGCCAGGGTTCACAACAAAGAATGGCTATTGGCATTTGTGGCAGAATTCTCGTAGCAGAAGTGCCTGTAAACTAGAAATCAAGCCTGAGGTGCAGAGGCACATTAACACCCAGATCCCTCTTCCTCTATCCAAGAAAGCAAGTCAGCAACACTGAGAAGCATACACCTAAGGTTGAGTTGGTTTGGTTTTTACTTACAGAAAATTTACTGGCAGTTATCACACAAAGTTCCCACTGTACTGACTCCTTCCTCACCCTTGCCCTGTGATCCCCTCCACAGGGCTGGAACTCTGGAGCAGGGATTCCCAGTTCACAGGCTCCCTCCTAATCGCCAAGGCAGTTTTCTCTGCTGGAATGGCCTCTGCGGTTGCCATGACAGTGACTAGCAGGATCATAATACAAAGGTGAGGAGCCTCTAAGTTGAAGGAGGCCTCATGTAGGGTTTGATTGATAGAAAAAAAGTGATTTTTAGCTTGGTAAGAGAGTGTGAGCAGCTCTTCCACTTACCCCTCGCTGGGTTCCCAGGGCCCTAAGCCCTCTTGCAAATAAGGAGGTATTTGCCCAGAAGCTATGAGAACAGAAGCTTATCTAAAACACCCAAGGAATTCTTCCATTTCTCTCTGAAGGATTCCAAATTGCAAAAAAAGAGCTAAAAATGGGGCAAACACGAGCTACTGATCGATCCGCTCCAAAGTCTATACTGTGACTAGCTGCAGCAAGGAATATATACTGCTACTGGCAGGTTTAAATACCCCGACACCTTTTTTTTTTCCTGTATCTACCATATATTTGGATATGCTTGTAAAAAGTAGCATGTTAATACAGTAAAGATTCCAGACTATATTAAGGACAAACTTTTTGGATAGGATTTGTAGAGGATATTTGTCTTTTAGCCAGTCAGTCTTGCAGTAGAAAGTTATTCATTATTCATTAAAAAGAACTATAAGACTTTAAGTTAATGGCACAAAGTGCTGTTTGTTCTAATTTCCGCAATTGCTTCTTTCCCATATGATTTTCAGGGGACTAGTAATATATAAAGTTACTGCTCCTATACCTTCTGTAATTAATAAACTTTCTATTCCATGTTGGTAGCCAACAGATGACAATAGAATGGTAAGGATCATTGGAAATGAAAAATCTTTGAATTTTTGTTACTATAATGGTCTAATTCTCAAATCAGCTGAACACCTGTATCAATCAGAAGTCAGAGTGACTTCTAACATAATATTCCAATTACTAACTAGTGGAGTTCCTACAGAGAAAAAAGAAGGGAATGTGTCAGAGGGAATACTTTTATAATGCTTTCTTTATGCTTGCTAGTGTTGTTTCAGGCCTGTAAGAATATCTCAAGTATTTAGGCCAGTAAACTGTGAGGAAGTAGTGTGGGAAATATACTTGTGTTATGCTGGTGATTAAATACATACTGGATATGCAGCTGGAGTCGAGTTATCAGTATATTGTAGTGATAGTTCCTCTTTTTACATAGCATCAATCAGAAGTCAGGGTTTCTAGCCATGAATGACCCAAATAATGAAATATTAGATTCTTAACTTGGGAAGGAGTGTAGTTTCATTAGAAAAGGTGAAGAACAGAGACCTGAAAGTGAAAAGGATATTTCCACATGGTGATTTAGTGACCATGTAGCTGTAAGCAGCTCATTTAGGACCAAATTTTCTATGTCTTGCACCTATACCTGGAACTAGATTTTTCTAACAATTCCTCTTTTTGTCAGGGGTCTATGCCACTAGAAGCTAATAGCAGCAGAAGACTTGGAGGACTTAGAGTGTACTCTGTTCAGTACTATGCTAGATTGTCAGCCTAATGCAAGTAGCAAATGGCCAAAATTAAACACAAACAGACATTAAATTCACCCTTTCAAATATTTCCCATTTGAAAATAACGTAGGCTGGATCCAATTAGCAATTACCACTTATTTATTATGAACAAGTAGAAGCCTAATTAGGCTGATTTGAGCCTTAGCTACACCCTCAGATTGGATTGGCAATTAAAGTACTAGTTGTACTAGTAATTATGGTTTACCATGAAATTACCCTCCTTTCTCCCCTCTCCCCCCGCAAAAAAACATTGAATTAGCCGAGTTGAATTATATTTAACACTGGACCCTCTGCAGTAGAGACTTTGCAAATAAATACTAACAATTAGAAAACCACTCGGAGTGTTGTGCCAGCAGAGCAATTAGGGTTTGAAAAGAGGAATTTTTGCTGAAGCCAAATTGGCTGGTTTGTCATGCAAGAGGAGCTGCAAGTGTCTTCCGCAAGTACCCATGAGGGTGCAGATCCAGTCTCTATCTCTCTTGGTCCCCTTGCAGGAGCAGACCCAGCAGAAGACACAATGCAGAGAATAATGTTCTCCCAGTACAATCCTGTAGTAAAGAACAGACTTTGTGGGTTTAGTTTAGTGTTTTCTGAGGTGTTACAGTGACCCCAGTGGATAACAGGCAGATGACCAACACTCAGACCAATACAAGATGCAGTGTATTTCAGCAGACAAAAATGTAAATAAAAGGATAGCAAGCACAAACTAAACTTGAATTGTTTTTCCTTGCCCAGAGAATTAAAACCAAATTTCTTGTCCTAATATTTGAATTCTAGTCCCTATGGTTGCAGTCTTTTATTTCAGTGACCATTTCCAATTACCTGCTAATTAAATCAGCTTCTGACCTTTTCGCTCCCCTTTCCTCTTAGAATTGCATAAATGCAACTGTCTCTGGTCTAATAGCCAAAGTGTAGAATGTTGTACCACAGAGCTTTTGACTTTCATAGATTGAGTAACTATCCCACTTCATTATCACTTTTACCTTTACTACCTTGGAGGATGTTTGGTACAGGGTTTTTATTGTGTACCATCAGTAGGAAATCATGGACTAAACACTGGGTATGCGTTTTAATGGTCACTTTCAATATTTATTTTTTTACTTTTGAGGAAGTAGCTTTCTCTTACCTAATGTGCAGAATTGCTGAACCTTCATATTTTTCGACTCGTTTACCCATCCAAATATGCATAAACTTATTGAATTTCCTTTAGAACACCAAGAATTTTTCCTAGTTTAGAGTCAGTGTTACATTGCTTTTAAACAAGCAAAGAAAAAATCTTTGATTTACAAATTTTCACATCTTGCTTATCCTTAGATCAGTGTTTGTAAGACTAAGAATTACCTCTCCCCAAAACCCAATGTTCTCACCAAAGGAATTAGTCCTCGGCCTTCACATACCTGGGAGTTTGGGGGGTTTGATAAATTTATGGTTAGGAACTGATATATTTTCCAGTTCCCTAGGTTTCCAACACATTTAACACTGCACAGGATCTTTCTGTTACACATTTTGCTCAAACTCTCTGAGGTTATTTCTACTTGGGCAGTTAGCACATCTATGAACTTCAGCTCAGTTTGGAAGCCAGGGAATTCCGGATTTGGCCAGCAGACCTATATAAGATATGATGGCTTATACAACTGAAGTTAGATACTGAAGAATGTTTGAAAAAGTATCCTTCCAGAAACTGTCTCTCCTATAATACAACCCACCAGCATAAGCAAATCCCTCTTTTCCTCTGTCGTCTGCCATAGACCGGTGCCTGGGAACCTCCTCCCATGGACTTATGCCAGCAAGGCATTTTTATGTGGAAGAGAATTGTTCCAATGGTTTTGTAGAGTAAGAGTCTAAAGCAAAATATAAAAGCTAGAAGAAACTACAAAAATACAGTAGAAATATTCACGTGTTCTTACCTGTGTATGCTGCTGATAATCCTATCTCTGCATACCTTAGGTTTCATCCAAAGGGAATAACTTCCCGTTTCTAGAAGGTAAAGACAAACTGAAAATTAGTGTTTGATACATCTATTGTGTAACTACCATTAGGGGATGACTTGTTAAACATGTTGTTAGGTACTGTTTGCAGAAGAAAGAAATGGAGCTGGCAAGGTGTATCTTACAGGTATTCTTCTCTGGTTACTGTCATGCTTTTTATATCATCTGCCAAGGATTAGAAATTATCAGAAAGGACTCTGATATTGCAGTAAAATGGTTAATTCTCACAGTAATGTATGGTCTCTTCATGTCTTGAGCACATACTCATAACTTTATCTAAAGAGTCTAAAGACTCTGTACATAGACTTGGTCTTCATGTTCCTAAAAATGATTAGTTTTGAGAACAAATAATAGGCTCGGGAAAAAACCCCAAATTCTTCTCTCTGCTAATTCTAAAATGAACACCAGAAAGATAGAATGCAGACAACTAAAGGTTTGCCTGCCTTCCTTATGTCTGCAATACAGTCACTGTGTGTGGCAGGGGAAAAAGGGAGGCTGTTGTAAAGATTTTGTTCTCTCTGCTGCCAAAACATTCATATGACAGCAAAATTTACTGACACTTTTTGGAAAAAAAAGTGCTTCTTTAAGAGTT
This sequence comes from Arenaria interpres, assembly GCA_013399435.1. NCBI lineage: Eukaryota > Metazoa > Chordata > Aves > Charadriiformes > Scolopacidae > Arenaria > Arenaria interpres. The sequence goes on along the minus strand of VXAK01001230.1, from coordinate 72,430 downwards.
GCTTTCTATAAATTGATGTGGTTTTTTTTTTCATTTTTTTTTTTTCAGTAGTATACCATTTCCTAAATTCTAATCCTGAGCCTAAGGTGACTCTTTCTTTTCAGTTCACTCAGATGTGATTTCTGATCTTGCAAGGACTTACTAATATAGCAAGAAATGCAATTAAAGGATAGATTATAGAATTTAGTGCATTCTGAATGGCACCATAAATAATTAAATTACAATTATTAATAAAGATGCTTGCCATTAAAGAAGAAAAGACTAAGGAAAACAATAAATTCACTTAATTATATTTACAGAATGTATAATTCAAAATGCATGAACAAAAGAAAGCTGTCAGCATCATAATTTGTCTCCCTGTCTGTAAAATATGACATGATACTTCTTCCCATTTCGGTAAGAACAATCTAGGATACAGACAGCACAGAATAGCACATTTGTATCATAGTAATTCAAACTACCTGTTTAAGTTAGACAAATGAAAAAAATAGACCCCAGCCCACACATTGTGGCCTGGCACAGAGTAGCACCCCAAGATGAATGCAGCTGATGAGATTAATTTGTCGGGACCTTACTTATCACCTACAGACTGAGGCTTTGTATATTATGAGATCATTTCCTGATGCACGCACAACATGCTATTTCAGCTTGCCTCCATCCAAACAGGGCAATTTACTGTGGCCAGAAGGGGCCAGAATTACCACCATATCAGTTTATTGAAACGCTCTCGTAGTTAGTTCAGCCATTTGACCCTCAAGTGTTAGTTCTACTGTGGGCTTCTGCTGAGGGTTGCATGTGAAAGGTCTCTTTCTTTTTGGTCTATCTTATGCCTGTCACTTTTTGTCTCTTTGACATTTTAAATATGGGAAATTCACAAGCTCTGGTGCAGGATTTTCTTGTTTGCACTTGTCTGTATGTTAGGGTCTGTTTGATCGTGTTCTTCTCTTCATGAAATTTTAGTGTAATGTACAGTTTGTCTGTAAGAAACAGATATTACCCAGTGCCACACAAATTCTCCTGCATGAAAGCCCCCCACATGAAAGCAGTACAAGGAACAGAATTTGGATACTCTGTGTGGCCAAACTGCCATATCCCACAATTTGCTTAATTATTTTCCTGATGCATTTCCTGAATCATGCTAGTGGTTTTAACAAGTACCCTAGTGAGTCACAGCTTAATATGATTCTTTAAAGGTAGCCAGCACCTTGCTTCTGGAAGAAAGGTTCTAGCAGTCCTTGTAGAAATCCAGCACTTCCTACTGGCCTTCAACAGCCAAGAATGATGCAACTCCTTCAGAGTCAGTCAAACAGATCTGCAAAACCAAAAGAGAGATGCTCCATCATTTGTCTTCAGCGGGCACAGAAAGCTTTGTCTGCATCCAGAAATGAACATGAAAATTTCTCACAATTCAGTTTATTGTGCAGAGTAAACAGAGCTCAGTTTATTGTTTTTTAACTTAAATAAGATCTGAGGGGGTCTTTTTTCTCTGTGTACAGACCCTGGCATACTGTGCCCCTGAAAATGGAGCAGCACCTCTAATGAACAATTTATTTTTATTTACCAATATGGTAAATGGATTGTGTTTGGAAGTGTTACTCATACTACTATAGCTATGTTCACCTTCTCGTTTCAGTTGGAATTGATCTGTCCTGTAAAATGCTACAAGAATCAAAGCATTCACAAAGAGGAAGATTTTCTGCTTGACTGTTAGAAATGAAATCCTGTGTCATTTCCAGAGCCGTTCTGAGTATTCTTAAGGCGTGTGCAGAATGGTAATCTTATTTCAATAAAAGATGAACAATTTACATATACTTAGTAAGTAATACTTAGTAAGTACTAAGTAAGTACTTAGTAAGTACTTACATATACTTAGTAAGTACTATATGAAGTACTTAGTATTTAGCTATGTGATACGAAAATAAGATATTGCTCTGATGACACCTGAAGCCAGTGAAAAAGCTTATACTGATGTCATTATCTCACTGTAGCATTTTCCCACTATCTCAAGGACCCATTTCATTGCATGTCTTTGCTCCTGAAACATTCTTCCTTGATGTACATTTCAAATCTAGTAGCAAATGTCTTATCGTGAACTCAGTAATTGAACTCTCTACAACAATATTACCTGAGGTTGACTATTGACCAGGCTTGCATACGTGTGTTTTTTTGGTTTATGTTATAAAAATAGCTGCCCAGCCCTGAGAGCGAGATAAGATGCAAGTCTTTGAACTGCAGGAAGGACAACACATGTGACTGACAGCAGCAAACCCGTGAGACTGGTTGAGACAACTTTAATTTATTTGTATGGCATGCATATGGAAGGGTCCTCACCTCCTGTTTTGGTAATGATAAATGACAAGATGTCGACAGTTATTAATTAAACTGCTTGGCATAGCAATGTACATGATAAGACCTAGGAAATGTGTAGCATTCCTTCTACCCCATCATGAGAATGAGGCCCCTCCACTGTTCTCTGGCACAGCAGAGATTAGACTAAAGCATCAGTATTCCAGTAGTAGCTGGCTACCTAGTAACTGCCTGAATACAGGGCCCTAAAAATTGAAATCCTCTCTCATGAGATGTGTAGTAATTAAACTTCAGCATTCTTTCTGCAGGAAATGTTTCTCCTGTGTTGTTCCCACAGATTGTGCTACAACAACAATTTTAGCCCCATGAACTATTAACCAATTATAAAGGGATTTTCTCAGTCTGCTTTAACTGAGGATCAAAGGCAAAAATATTTTTTTTTCTTGCCAGAGATTGTAATTTAGGACACAAATCACCAAGCATACACAGGACTCCTGGCTTCGGTCAGTCAAACAGAATGGACTCAGGGGTATAACTCACACCCCATTTCAGCTTTTCTGATTTGACTTGCCAATATTCCAGCTGCTTCCTTAAAGTCCATTGCCCCACAATTGCAATGCATTTATCCTATTCTACTTTCATTTATATTTTTCATATCTATATCCTTTGTGTGTGTGCTAATTATGTGCATATGTTGCTCAGTTACTCAGAATTTAATATATACCAGATTTCCCACCAGCTTACTTGTCTAATGAAGCCTTAGTTTTCTTTTTAGAGTCCTTTTTGAATTTTAATGTTGTATGAGAATAGCCTGCCAGACTAATTCAGTTAGCTAATACAGATTGTGATGATTTTTGTCTGCATTTGCTGCATAAAGCAGTAGAAACCCTCTCAGTGCTGTATATAATAGCTACTAATCATTATTATTCAAAATGGACCAGGAGACCCTCTTCAAGCTTTATGTTTCAGTGTTTAGAACACCATACAAAGCTCTGGCAAAGAACTGGTCTTAAAATAACATCGGTGATAACCATGTGAGTTAGGGAAGTTCTTTGAATCAGCCACTAGCATCTAAGGTCCTGCAGGTCAGAGCTTCCCAGTTTTGTTCCAAAGAGGAGAAAACCAGCCATGACAGAAGCAAACTATCTGCTCATTACACAGCCACAGTATTGCAGAATTGTTGAGGTCGGAAGGCATCTCATGTAACCGTCTTGTCCAACCACCTTGCTCAGGCAGGGTCAGCTAGAGAAGGTTGCCCAGGACTGTGTCCAGTTGGGTTTTGAATATCTCTATGGATGGAGATTCTACAGTCTCTCTGGGAAATCTGTTCCAGTGTTTGACCACCCTCACAGTGTTACCAAATGTAGACACAAAATGAAGGACAAAGAAAGCTTATAGTTATACTATATCTCGTAATCAGGAGCCTGTTGTTCAAGACTGAATTATTTAAATTGTAATGTGGCTTAGACATAGAATCAACATCCATGCTACCTAGAGACACCCAAGAGACACACGGGTTTGGACCCCTGCCCTGCACAGTGAAGAGGGTTGGAGTGTCTGCCTATAAAATTGTCTTTGTCCTCAAGAGCCAAAACTGAAGCACTGGGATTCTTGGTCATCCTGGGCTTGTCATTCACGGTAGTGGTGAAAAGGTGTCTAATAGCAGTTGACTTCAGCCTGTTCCTTTGTCAGGGCTTGGGAGGTAGTGCTGAGGACACAGATGTCCAGCTTCTACTATGCCAAGGCTACACGGTGTAGTGACAAGCCACTAGGCAATTGCAGCAGAGCAAATGCTACGACTTTTTGCAACCTCTGGAAAGTATTGATCCTCAGATGATTTGATCTTATTTGCTCAACTTGGCTTCTGTAGTCAAAAAGAAATATTCTGAACTGGAAGTTTATACATTTTAAATTATTACATGATTCCCTTTAGGTCTTGTTCAAGCTATATATTGAGTTCAAAATCAACATATATGTGTCTTTTTCTTTTGAAGACCTAATATATAGTTTCCAGCCTTTCACTAGATCATTATTTTTATGGAGCATAAAATTTCCATCTTCCCATCTAAACTTATTTTTTATGTTTGAAAGTCTGCTGTCAGCCATTTACTTGTTTGTAAAGCCTGAAGTTCCCATGAATAGTAAGTTATGTGAGGAAAGCTCATTTTAAAATCTTGTGATTAGTCATTTTGATTATGCAAAGAGCCAGAGTAAAGAATGTCAGAGATGACAAAAAATTAAAAGCACCGAGAGGCCCGTTTTGGTTTGGTAGAGGAGCTTTATTTCCTGCGTTTAGCCTCAGAGCCTCTGAGAGTAGCCCAGGCCACAAACATCACCCACCATTGTCCTTCTGCAGCTCCTGGCCGTGCAGCTACTGCTCAGGAATCTGCCGTGTGAGACCCATCTTAGTCTCTGGAAATCCTGATGGGCTTTTGAAAGGGAGTATTTAACAGCTGCTTTTCGACTCTTCATGTGCATTTCCATATAATAGAACTGCGATATAACGCACCATTGGCTAGAGAGGCCTATTTCTAGCATTTGCAAATGTTGTAAAAAGTTAATGTGTGTACACCTTTATGTGTACATATGCATACAAATGAAAAAGAGCCTGATTATGATGAAGTCGGTTTTTGCCTTAAGGACAGGAACCTTATTTTGATGACATTTTACCATGGCAAAATAAAAAAGGGAGTCTGGTCCATGATGCTTAACAACAGATTTTAAGCAATGATGTAGGCGTAGCGCTGATGTGCCAGGAGAGAGGCCTTGACTCTGGGTTAGCGACAGTGACCAGGGCCTGCCCCGGGCATCCTGTTCCTGCAGCAATTAATTCCTCCCGCAGCGCTGGGGCTTGGTGATTGCCTGCTCTGTCTTCCCTAGTTATGCAGCTTGTGTGTTCTGAAAGCAGGGAATGTTTTTCCAAATTAACGCTAGCAGATGTGTAGGCTTCACTTTTTCATAAACATATAGCAGTTATGAAATAAACCACATGTATCAGTGTGGTCTGAGGCAGTTTCAGGAGCAGCCATTTGTGCGGAAGCTTGGCAGCTTCAAATTTGTCTACCTGACTATAATTAAATTTAACTTTTAACAGCGGCAACATATTGATGTGTGTGACAGTGTGAAAAAGAATATATAAGAACACTATACGTATCAATCTTTGTCTTTTTAGTCTAAGGATAAATGCCACTGCTGTGCTATTTATTAAATGCACTCCTCTAAGACAATAACAGACTGTTCATCTTCTCAATCAAAGCATGACCAGGTGTTTTTTCTTCTTTTCTTTAGAAACAGTCAAATGAATCAGGCAAGCAACTTTAATTTTTTTTTTTTTTTTTTCCCCAGTTAGAAAGCATAGGTCCGTAGATCCAAGGGCAAGTGTAGGGTGCTTCACCTGGGGAGGAATAATCCCATGCACCAGTACAGGTTGGGGGTGACCTGCTGGACAGCAGCTCTGTGGAAAAAGACCTGGGAGTCCTGGTGGACAACAGGATGCCCAGGAGCCAGCAATGGGCCCTTGTGGCCAAGAAGGCCGATGGTCTCGGGGGGGGGCATTAAGAAGAGCGTGGCCACAGGTGGAGGGAGGTCATCCTCCCCCTCTGCTCTACCCTGGTGAGGCTCCATCTCCTACAGGAGTACTGTGTCCAATTCTGGGCTCCCCAGTTCAAGAAGGACAGGGAAATTCTAGAGAGGGTACAGCAAAGGGCTACAAAGATGATGAGGAGCCTGGAGCATCTCTCTTATGAGGAGAAGCTGAGGGACTTGGGTCTTTTTAGTCTGGAGAAGAGAAGACTGAGGGGGGGGATCTGATTAACGCCTATAAATACTTAAAGGGTGAGTGTCAGGAGGATGGGGCCAGTCTTTTTTCAGTGGTGCCCAGTGACAAGACAAGAGGAAACAGGCACAAACTTGAACATAAGAAGTTCCATCTAAACATGAAGAGAAACTTCTTTACTCTGAGGGTGGCAGAGCCCTGGAACAGGCTGCCCAGAGAGTTTCCGTCCCTGGAGACATTCAAAACCCGCCTGGACATGTTCCTGTGCAACTTGCTCTGGATGGACCTGCTCTGGCAGGGGGTTGGACTAGATGATCTCCAGAGGTCCCTTCCAACCCCATATCATTCTGTGACTCGGTGATTTTATGGTTGTTGATACACCTTTTAATATCCTCACATTCTCTGTGATTCTTAACTGTGGACAAGAGAGCATGCTGTAATTTTCTTCCTGCAGTTATAATCAAAAAAATATGTCAGACAGTGTCTACACTTTTTTGCTACTGAAAATGAAAATTTAAAATACTGGATATGTTAAGGAAGAGAGCTGGTTTTGTTAATATAATAAAAAAAGAAGACTAAAGAAACATCCTGCCTGGTACCTGTGTAGAGTTTAATATCATGTCTGAGTAAAAATATTTTGAAATAACACTGATACGTGCTGATTTCCTACAAAATATGTCCAAATGTATGTGTGTGGGTTTTTTAAGGTGAACCGTATACTTGGCCTTGTCCTCAACTGCTTGCAACAAATGTAATTGAAATGAAGTCAAAGGAGAGAGCTCATCTTAAACCAATTGACCAGTTAATCCTTGTTTACTCATAATCTGAGAGGTTGTTAAACTTAAGCATTAAATCCAAATAGTCTTACCTGCTATGGATATCAAAATTATGTTTGAGAGATTAAATATTACTGAGAATTCTCAGTTTTGGCTCTCAAGAGATGTGACTCATGCTTATGTATGTAACTGGACTAAAATGATAGGCTATTGATTCAGTAAACCACCACTAATTCTACAGTTGCTGGTATCGATAAAACTGTCTCTCCAGGAGGGCAGCTTGCAGACATACAGCTGAGTCTAACAGGCATCTTTTGTCTTAAGAACATGGGTCTTGCTTAATCTATACATTTTGTGAGCTGCACGGAAGTCCATTCTATAAACTAGAAAGAACAGTGTGTGAGGTGGAGGTATACTCTCCTGTGTAGTGAGCATATTTGACATAGAGTCATTTTTCTCAGTCATTTTCTAGACCACCTCCCTTTAGAAGTAGTCCCTAGAGCCTAGGTGTTCGTAGCCCATGACTCAAGAAATCCTCTGAATTTTTTTCTGTTAAGTGAAGTTCTTGAATATTAACTTTATATTAAATATTAATTTTAAATTGTCAGGTGCTGCAGATGTGCAGAATCCTTCCATTATTACTACTAAATGTGTTTCTTTTTGCTGATTAGTTTGGCTTTTTTGGCCTTTCATAAGTAGAAAGATTTTTATTTTTTTTTTAAGCTGCATAAATGTAATCTGGGTGATTGTCCGTTAAATATTATCTTCGAATCCAGATGTCAAAAATCAGTACAGCTCCACCACTGGACATGATTTTCTTCTTAGTTATGTTTTTAAAAGAGGAAAAAAAAACTTCCTGGAAACAGCTTCTCATCAGACTTGTGAGTGACGTCTCACTGAACAGCCAGTTCCAACTACATTTTTAGTGTACCTGCCATTGCCCCAAAGACCGCCCATAAACTTTCTGTAATAATTTAGGGGCGGTCTACATGAATGCCCTTAGGGACGTGTCATTTCCACTGCTCTTGGGCCTTCTATTTGCCTTCTAAGTGGCAGAGCATTCTATATATATTAAAAGTTATATTTTCACTGTTTGCAAAGAAATACAAGTAAATTCAAAGTCGCTGGGTATAACACCTGTATTAAACATGTACTTCAAAATAATACTGTTGTATTCCAGCAAATATAGGGTGATGGTACTGCTGACCAAGACAGATTTATACATTTGAGAGCTGTGTAGCTTAAAAGTAATTTGGATGTGGACTGAGTTTGTTGCTCATGCAAACTGTCTGTTCAGAGTAAGCTACAAATCAGTTGCATATGCATCTAATGGCCGCTTTCAGGTTCCGAGCATCCCAAAATAATGAAAAACTAGCTAAAATCCATACAGACAGCATTTCCAACTAGAAGAAAGGGACATGCTCGAGGATATGATGCTTAAATTCTGAAACTATCCCAGTTTTCCCAGTAAGAATATCCTATTCAGTAGTTCCCGTCACTGAACTATGCTCCACTGAACGTTTGCATTTATTAACACTTTTCACTCCTCAAAGTACTATTGTTCTGTTCTTTTTACAAGTGCCAGTCCAAAGAATAATCCTTATGACTGATTGTTTGCTCTTGATCCCATATTAGAGATGTTAATGACAAAATTAATTCTAGAAAAATGTGTCTTTTAAAATGACTGGGACTATTTTTGGCTCCTAGGAGGCCCCCGGACACCTCTGATTTGAAGATTAATTTATTCAGAGGCCCATATTAATTGATGAGCAGGCTGAAATTTCACATGCGTTGTGTCAATTCATTAGAATTCTAGGCAATTGTCTGTCCTCTCTCTCTCCCCTCAATAATGATTTCCTGATAGCACTACTTTTGTTTCTAGACACGCAGAAATTCATCATAAGTGAAAAGTTTCTGGTTCTGAGCACCACCCTTAATTTGAAGAACAATTTTAGAAGAAAACTATCACTTTTAAAACTAACTTCTCCTGCTAATTTGACTAGAAAAAAAATAAGGCCCTGCAAATAGCAAACCCCTCCAAATGGGAGAGTAATTACCTTAAATTAAGCCTTATTTCTGGTTATAAAAAAAAACCCAAAACAACAACCACTCAATTCTAAAAGCATGTTGTGCAGACTGGAAGCATTAGAGTTAAATACTGTCCATTTTATAGTGAAAGCGAAGGAAATAGACAGGAGGAAGGAAGGAAGAAGAGATCAAAGAATCTGACAGATATAAATAGTCTCAGAGGAGCCACTATGTCCCAAGACCTCTACTAAGGGAAGTTTTTACACCAAAGAATCTGGTAGCCTGAATGAAGAATGATATCACTTGCCTATTTAGCCAGAGCTGAGATGTTTTCTTAAGACATTGAAATAACCTCATGCCACAAGCATTAAATTGTTGGTGAAGTGATAAAGATGTCTGTTTAATTTAGGGGCTTGATAACCACGAAATAAATACACTTTTATTCCTTGGTTTGCGAGTATATTTAAATTGCCTGGAAAGCCATGAACAAGAAAGCTTGAGTCTGAAGGTTAATGCTGCAGCCAGCCTGATGTGGGAGTCTTCAGTATGGAGATGCATCACTTTGGCCTTGTAACTCAGTCAAGGAGTTGGAGCTGCTTCCCTTTGTGAGAAACACTGACTCACATCTTAGAATTTAAAGAGGACAAAGTCACCGAAGCAAAGGTTAAAAAAAATTTATTAATACGAAACAGCGCTGAATTGGGTGCACCAAAAATAGATGCACAATGATCTTCTAGCTTTCAGGTATTTTATACCCTTATCCCGGCCGCCTGAGTTTCTGTCTCCCTTCTCATTGGCTGAGAAGTTGGAGCTCACATTCTTCCCGACCACTCGACCTGTTACAGGTTTAGTTTGCACCTTTTTCCCATGTAAGGCACACACACGCCTATTCTAAGAAATTATTATCCTAAACACGCCTTTGATTAGTTGATTATGTTACACGTTATTTCACAGTCTTTGCTACCATCTATTTGGCAGATTTACTGTCCAAGACTGGTTTCTTTGGCCTTATTGATACTCCCCTACCCTCTGGGTTCCTGTGTTGAAGGCCATGTTCCAGTCTGTTTCTCTTCACCTAGATCACGCTCTGTGAACAAGGATTCTTTGACAGACCAAGGGCATTTCTGGGGATTAATTGGGTACAATTTATTAGACTCTACTATTACTAAGACTCCTTTGTTAGTATTGACACACTAACAAGAATATATCAATTAGCTGAAGCAAAACTTAGCTCATTTCCCACACCTTTGAGATGAAAATGATGGCATTACTCTTATGGACACTAAGCACAGACCAACGTTTCAACATCCTGGGTGCTGTACAAATTCATAAGAAAGGAACAATTTCAACCTCAAGTGCTAGTGCCGAAGTGTTATGACAGCCCTGTCTAGATCAGCAAGAATCTACTCAGAATCTGAGTAGCCAGTATGTGGCAAAAAGTGATTCACATCACACACTGCCTCACCTGGGTGGCTAAAATGGCTGTTCCAGGCACGAGCACAAACCAGGCAGCCCCTGATAGCAGCAGGGAGAAGCAGGGTTGGGATGATTGAAAGCTCAGATTCTAAAATGTTCAAAATGACACCAAGCTGTGTGGTGCTGTCAACACGCTGAAGGGAAGGGATGCCATCCAGAGGGACCTGGACTGGCTGTACAGGTGGGCCTGTATGAACCTTATGATGTTCAACAATGCAGGGTTCTTGGGTACGGGCTGGGCAATGACTGGATTGCGAGCAGCCTTGCAGAGAAGGACTTGGGGGTATTAGTGGATGAAAAACTGAATATGAGCCAACAATGTGCACTCACAGCCCAGAAAGCAAATCGTATCCTGGTCTGTATCAAAAAAAACATGGCCAGCAGCTTGAGGGAGGTGATTCTGCCCCTCTGGCAAGCCCCCTGTGCAGTGCTGCCTCCTGCTCGGGGGCCTCAGCACAGGAGGGACATGGAGCTGTTGGAGCAGGGTCAGAGGAGGCCCCGGAGATGCTGGGGAGGGCTGGAGCCCCTCTGCAGGGAGCGGGGGCCGAGAGAGTTGGGGGGGTTCAGCCTGGAGAAGGGAAGGCTCCGGGGAGACCTTCCAGCCCCTTCCAGTCCCTCAAGGGGCTCCAGGAAAGCTGGGGAGGGACTCTTGATCAGGGAGGGGAGCCACAGGAGAAGGGGGAACGATCGTAAACTGAAAGAGGGGAGATTTAGATTAGACATTGGGAAGAAATTCTTTACTCTGAGGGTGGTGAGAACAGGCCGCCCAGAGAAGTTGTGGGTGCTCCTCCCCCTGGAGGTGTTCAAGTTAACCATGCATTGTGATGCGGTAGAGGTGAGATAATGTTTTGAAGATTGTCTTTATGTTCCTTATACTTTTATTTCAGAATTACCAGGGCTTGTGCTGATGAGTTTTTCCTCTACTCAGGTTTTACTGATTAGTTTTATTATCTTCTTTTCACAGTTATAACTTATCCTCATAAAAGAGCAGTGAGAGCTTTCAAGGTTGAAAGAAATAGGTAGTTCATGATACAGTGTCAGGAATGGTTAATGGAGACAGAAGAATCAGCATTACTTCCTTCCTGTTGGGCTTCAGGCACAGTATGTTTATTATATTCTAGTGAGAATAAAATTCATTGTGGCATCACAGAAAAGCACCATGTTCCTAATTCAATGGAAAGACAACAAGGCATCATGAGCCTTGTCCATGAAACACTGCATCTTGACGTTACAACTCTCCAATATTCAGTGTAAAAACTGGTTCCACAATTCTGGGAGCAGGAGAGAAACGTTCATCCCTTTGTATATAACTGCAAAAAAATTTTGTACAGAATTGTCTATTGATGGCTTTAAGACTGAAAGGGGAGCAGTTGCACTGTTTTGTATAACTGAATAACATCAGCTGTGTTTGTTGCAAGTTCTGCAACTTGTACTGGCTTTATTTTAAACTGTGAGTTATTTTTAAGGTGGGCTTCCATCACTTGCCTATTAAGGGCAGTTTCAGTTTATTCAAATTTCAGGTTACAGCTGCACAGTATGTTCGATGCAAACTCAAACTACATATAAATATGTTCTCTGTTAATTTAAGACTTTTGAGCCTGTTTACTATAGAAAAAGTTGTTCTGTCAGCTCATATACTGCACTAATTTGAGTGAAACTAGCTAATTATAAGTTGATGTCATATGGCTAAAAAAATACATGTTTATTCCTTCCATATTTCATGATGCTGACTTTCTCAACCACATTTGCAGAACACACACATACCGTGTTTTCTGGGCCTAGGGCCTCACTGGATAAAGTTACGTTCTTTATTCTGCAGTTTGTAATTACGAAGTTGAACTTCATGCAAAATCCTTGGGACCTTCTGGATGCTAGCAGGCTGTTCGTGCTGCCCGTAAGTTATCTTTAACTGAATAATAGCAGAATTGTATTTTTGCCTGAAAAAGAGATACAGTAGGCACACCGACTATTTTAAGTCAGTGAGTATATTGCAGGGAACGTGCCATAATTTGTTGTCTACCCAAGTTGGAAATAAAAATGCAGGACAAATGAATGTTCTAAGCTGATTTGGAGAAATCATGGATCCTGTCTGAAAAAAGCAACTTGCTTGTTTTTCTGTGGACTACCCATTATAACAGTTGTTCAGTTGCTGACAGACAGCTGTCTCCAGCCAAGTGAAGGCAAATTCAGTGACCTGTTACTACTTATAGTTCAGTAGCACCTAAATTACGTACCATTGTGCTATTTTATTGCAAAAATTACAATGAAGAAATTCACTCTTGCCTCAAGAGTTTGTAGTCCTGAGGAAAAACTATTTAACGCATGTGTAAAAGCAGTGCACAGCAGGTCTCTGCCCATTACAAAGCCCCAACGTACTTGTTACTCTGAAAGAGCCTGTCCCATGTGTGCTTTGTGTCCCATAATGTTTCACTCATTTAAGGACAATCCAGAAAGTCACTCTGTTTTCTGTTATTTCCTCTGTGTACAGTATCAAGGTTTTTTTTTGGAAAGAGCTCAAAAGTGTATAGAGTTGATGTGAAAGACAAACTGAAATTTCCTGCAGACACTCATTTTCAAACCCCAGTTAGAGATGGCATCTCCTCTGTACAGCATGTCCCTTGAGTCATAAATAACGCTTTCAGCAGACAATGACATAGTTTATCTAAGTCACTCTCTATGTATCTGTCTTGTTCTAGAGCCCTACTAACAGCTGTAAGTAATATGCACTAATGTGAGGCTAAAATCATGTATGCCTTAATAAGAGACTAAAAAAAAAAAAGCGCAAGAGAAAATAAATAAGCAAACCCAAGTGATCTGTTAGAAAAGAACCCACATGTGGGTGCAGAATGTAACAGTCTGCCTCTGTGGAACATCCCACGTTTTGATTTTTCCAGCTGTTTGCAGACCACCACTATTTTCTGTTCTTCTCCTGACAACATAAATTGCAGAAGAAGTAGCTGGAGCGAACTGTTTCAGGAGTAAGATTACAGAAGACTAAGCACATCTGCAGACTGCTCATATAATCCACTTTAATGCTGTGATAAGAAACCAGTGAGAAGCAATCGTAAACAGGGTGGGCGTTGAGAAGAAATATAGTAGTACAAGTGCCTCAGGACTCCCTGTCCATTGGTATTCTTGTAAGAGCTTTTATAACATGCAAAGAAACAATCATTACATTGTCAGAAAACCGCAAGATTCTGAATGGCAGCTTAACAGCAGGAAATGTTTGCACTTTTGGTAGAAGATGACTGTGTGGAAGGATTGGGGTGTTTTTTGGAAGAGGATGCCTTTAAAGGTGAAACATTTGGGAGGAAGATATTACTGGTTCACCTGCATCAGGCCCCGTACTTGTGAACTGCCTGGAATCCAGCACCAAGTCTCAGATAAAGTGGAGTAAGTCTCTTTTTCGATGGCTTATCACAGTCAACATGTTGAAAACAATATTCCAGTAACTTCAGATGCCAGTGAGACTATGGAATAGCTTTTCTGAGGAACTGCACTACTTTTCTTACTTAAGAAGCCCTTGTAGGTGTTCATGCTGATTTCCAAAAATTAAGCTCCAAGTGCTGAATTCACAAAGTCAAAGATAAGTCTGGAAAATGTTGTCACAAGTAGGACAACTGTTTGTGTTAGGTTTTTGTGTGATGTATCAAATAATAGTAGTGAAAGGACACAATATCTTCTGACTCTCTTGAAAAAGCTGTTCATCTTTACAGCTCTGTTGAAAGGTTTGCACGCTACGTGCAGTCCAAGCTCAGTTTTCCCTGACTTGATTGGGAAATGTCTTTGTTTCTTAAAGAACATGGCCTTATAAATGAAAATGCACATAGGTGTACAATATCAAATTGTAAAAAAGTTTAACTGTTGCTTGGGAGCACTTCCACACGTTTTGCAATGAGAGATATCTTAAACAATCAGATTTCAATGAAGAAATCTTGATCAAGAGTTCACAGATCTCATTTTCTTTGGTGGCTTTATTAGGTTGCGAACATATGAATCGGGAAACATCACTGAATATCACAGAATATTGAAATAGTTTTAAGCTCCACATGTGCCCAAGAAGACTTTTTCTATGAGAAAGGTTTTGCATTGGAGCAATAAGTTCCAGGGCGGTGTTTCTTTAGAGGTGTGTGGGATATTGATTGAGAATTAAGGACCCTGACACAGTCTGTCACATGAATTGGAGTCAATACCCAGACTTTTCTGTAATTCACTGGCTTTGAGGAAATCAGCTCTATACTATACCTGAAAATTAATGAGTCTTCCTATAATTAATCATTGTTTCTATTTTATTAAGAATGTATTTAAAAATAACAGACTAATATTTTAAAAGCAGTATTACTTGTCATTCTCTACAAGGAAAAACATCGCATAAATAATTTCTGAGAAAAAAAATAAATATGTTATTCACTCTCTGAAACAATACCTTTTCTCTATAGGTTCTGGTCCCACATAAAATAATTGCAAAATCTATCAACATTGCAAACTTCCATAGTTTATATGATTTCAGCATAAACTCTACCTAGAAAATAAGAACAGTGAGGAACTGCTTCATCCCAAACTGTGTTCATCTGATACTAGGCTTAGCACTTCTCCAGGATATATACAGCATGTGGCGATTCACTTTCTAATAATATTCTTTAATGTAAAAACACAAACATTAGTCTGAATGTTGAGAAGCTAAGTAAAGGGAAGTTGCTGTCAAAATAAAGACTTACCAAAGCTGCACATACCAAAGACTTTTCTAGAAGAATTCATGACACTAAAATTAGCAGAGGCTTGCTTTTAATGCAGAACCAGCACCTCACTCCCAGAACTTGTCTTGCACAGTCTTAGCACTACAAAGCATGTGGCAGAAAATCCAAACTCTGCAGAATAGAAAATGTAAATTTAGACATCTAAGCTGATATTAAAGTCAATTGTGTTCTAGAAAATAAGGAATAATCAGTGTCTTTTATATTAAATTATGCACATCATTAGCTGGTTACAAGACAAAGTGAGGTTATCTGGTTTGACAGGAGCATCCATTTCATAAATCTGCTCCACTTAGAATTTGTTTAATTGTCCCTAAAACATATATGGTTTTAGTTGTCAAATCTCAAATTTTGAATCTGTTGATCCTACAGGCTTTTAATTAAAAGTATGAAATAGTTTTGTCACACTTTTTTTTTTTTTTGTGAGAAGATGAGTGTCGTACTTTTATTTTTGTGCTTTAGAGGAAAGAACTGGGGCATGAGGACATCTTACAGGCTGTTAATTTCCCAACAATTTGACTTCAGTCACCATATCTGTTGAAATCCTGCGATCAAACTTACTACAACTTATTCAGAGTGTGGTAACTTTTCTGGTGCTTCCCTTATCGCATGCTTGTCCTGCATTTTGGCACTTACAAAACTAGGAAAGAGATCTCAGTGTTTTTTTTTCACATAGGGTAGAATGACTTCTAACAAAGTGTGATTTTCACCGTAACAGCTTCACTTTCCTCTGCCTTCCTACTGGTACAAGCTACATGACCTCACAGGAATCTCCAAGGTATACCTCTCCTCTCAGACTGAATTTAGGTGTTGCTCCCTCCAGCTTGATTTATCTCATTCTCTTATCAGACCATAACTGCTATAATCTGGTAAAGTTTTGACTATGTGAGCCTTTGACCCAGCTTAGCAGAAGGAATTGGAACCTACTGCAGTCAGAACGTCATGCTGTGGCCTGTGAGTGCCATCTGATGCTGTGTAAAATATCCAGAGCTGTTAGGCTGTATCACTCAGAGACACCTTCTAGTAAGCATTTTCTAACTCATGCTGGTTAGATTTGCTGCTCCTGGTTCTGGAGAGACGAGGCTTCTTGTTCTTCTGAGGCCTGACAGTTTCCTTTCCAAAGTCCTTCAGCTCTGACTGGTTGTGGTAGCGAGTGTAGCGCTTGCATTTGCAGGACGTGACAGCTCGGAATTTGTAAGTCCGAGTCTCTTCCTCAGGACAAGCCATCTGGATGCGCTGCGTGCGAGTGTGAGCAGGAATGCAGCGATAATCCATGGCGTTCTGACGCCACCACTTCCCCCTGCCAATGGAGTTGGGAAGGAGGTGTGATGGGACACACTGGCCAGAGCAGACCAGTTCCTTGACAGGCTTGATGCTGCGGCAAAGCCCCTCTGTGACATAGCGGGTAGTTCGCATTTCTCTGCAGCTAAAGTCAGAAGCATCTGCAAACAAGAAACACATTAATTACTGGCTATTTTCTTCCCTATACTTGAAAAAGCACTTTTTTGTTTCTGTAGCAGATATCTAGCTCTGAGCTAGATACAAGCTGGACATCCTGAGTGGCAGATTTTGAGAAGAGTGTCTCCAAAGACTCACTCATGCAGCTTCTGAATATTTGGCTACTCTAGTTATGAGACCCTTCAATGACAATGTACAAATTGATTAATAAAATCCTTCTCTTGCCACTAGGTAAATGCGATGTCAGGGCTGTGCAGGTGGGCAGTGGAGCTTCTGAAGCGTAACCCCAGCAGCAGTGGTTACTTCATGGGAAATTTTGATGGGATTCTCCTGGCTTCATTTGCCTTGGGCAAAGCCTTCCCCCATTGCTCTAGTTTAGCTCTACTGACTTCAGAGGTTGACTCCAGATTTAAATTCTTTTGCAACAAAGAAAGTGTTCCTTAAGTGATTTTGAACTAGCCTAATGTGCTCCAGGTTAGGGAAGTCGGCAGGCAACAACAGTGCTAAGGAATTCCAACTCTTCAGGCATCAGGTTTTCCTATCTTACTGCTCTCAATGATAATCCCACATCCCACATAATTTCCTTCCGCTAGAGGCATCTTGTGGCTGATAGGAATCTTACAGTGGTTTTTCTTCCCCCCTTTTCTTCAATGGATAGCTATAGGCAAATGAAACATTTGGAAATACAAGACTTTTAGCATTTTTTAGGATTCAGAAAAACTTTCCAGTTGTAGGTGCAGACTGTTTCTGAAGGCATCTCTTTTGCCAAGTGACATGCTTGGGTAATTGACCTGTTTGGAAGACACAGAATTTGATTTTTGAAGGTGTTTATCAAGGAACTTCATCTAGCTAAACACATGTTAATGTTATTCTCTTAGTCATAAGTACAGTTTTGACTCAGGAATGCTACTTGTTATGGAAATCCTCAAAGGTCAGCTCACAAACAGAAGGCTGTGTCTGGTAGGTCCATTCTCCTGGCTGTGCACAAGGTGGTTCTCTCCTCAGTATATCAAAAGAAAATTCCGATCCTGAGTCATGAGTGATAGAACAATTTTTGTACAGACATTTAAATTTTTGTTTTCCCTGTGAAGTACAGAAACTTGATTTTTAGTGCTCACCTTTATATTTATGAAAGTACAGCTAGCAAGGTTTTATTTTTAAAAAGTTTTAAGGACTGCATAAAATGAAATGAAACAATCCTTCTCATAATGCTGTGACAAAAACGATGACAACCGAACTCCATGTGCACTTAGTCTAATCCTCCCAAGTTTCCTAAGCATTTAAGAAAACTATGTTTGTCTATGTAAAAACTAATGCTTTGAATCAAGTGTATTGTACCTCTATAGCACATAGGCAGATACAATTAAATATACGGGCATTTGCCTCAGCTATATAGGTTTATTTTCTGTGCAGGTATGTCCTGTCCTGTCCTGTCCTGTCCTGTATTTGTACAGGTTCCACATACTGCAAAATTATTCATGGTCTGGTGCAATGTCAGGTGTCCCAGGAAGGTCTGGCCACTTCGGATCATCATTTTGATTCCCTGTGTTAAAGATTTAAAAATAACTATGCAAGACCTTTGCATATCTTGAATAACTGTCCAGTCTCCTTCACTCCCTTTCTTAAGTAAATGTCCTTTCCTCTTAAAAAAATATGCACACACGAGTAGGACATATTCCCCCCAGCTGATGTCAGAGTAGTAAGATAAAAATTGGAAGTTTTCAGATGTAGTAACAAAACCAACCTGCCTTGACTTGGTCGTTGGTGGGCCTGCCTGTGAGAAGCAGAGTGCTGCCCCTTTTAGGGATTTATAAAGTCACACTCTCAAAAACATTACTTCTTTTTCTTTTTTTTTAATTTTAAAATATTGTTAATGCTATGGTTTTAAATATCTTAACTGACAGGTGCAGCAGAAAAACACAATTCCCTTCCAGTAGTCCCCAGAAAAAGAAGGCTAGTTCAGATCTGCCATGCAGAATAGGGGAAACTAAGTTTGACTTGTTGCTATGTGCATTTGGTAGGCACGTGTCAGTCTGGAGGACCAAGTTCACCCTATTTGCCAGTAGAACACTTCTTTAAAACTGCCTTTCTTTGTTTAGTTCTTACTCCCCATCTTCCATCTCTCCTCACAAAGCTTGGGTTTTGCATCATTGCTAATGTTAGACATTTGGCCAAATGCAGTGACAGTATGAAAGATGTGAGTGCTGTTAAAGTAGCCAAACTGATTCCAAGATTGCACACCTCTGCAAAATAGAGTCCCCTTCAGTTATTTTGGGCATAAAGTTCCCTTTGGAGTGCTTTAACAGCTTTCATAACACCTTTTTTGGCTGCTGGAATCTGGCTGAAAAATCTGGCTGTTGGCAAAGGACAGCGAGCAGCATACTTCTCTCATCTAGCTGAATGCTACTTCCGTGTGCCATTTTTGCTGTATGACCTTAGACCCTTTCTGAATATTAAGAATTTATATTATTATCTCCACTGCGAACCCATTGCCCCATCGTGACATCAAAGAGATTAACATGACTTGTGATATTTCCTCACAGCGCTTGCAAGCACAAAACACAGAGAAATTTAAGCAGTATCTTCTACAGGTTTTAGGTATTGGAGTTGTGTCTGCAGCGAGCAGCTGGGCAGGATTGGAGCGCATACCACAGTAGCCAAGGATTGTTCGATAGACCACATTTTTCATCAGTAAACTCGAGTATATCCCTTCTAAAGTTTACACTTCTTCAACAGTAGATGTAACTCCCTATCACTTAAGCATTAGGTCCACACCTAAAGGTTTTAATAAATAAACATATATGAAAACAAGTATTCTTTTACAAATTATCTGTTAGGGTCCAGAACAGTAATAATGTTATTTTCTTACCATTATGGTCTGGAGCTTGTTGTATGTGTCTTCCTCCATGCTTTGCCTGGTTCATTGTGTTGTTGCTGAAAGTCTGCTCCATCGGAGTTTCTGTATTTTCAGTGATCTCAGGAATTATTTCTGTAGCGTCATTTTTAAACATTTGCCACCCTTCCACAGATTGAAATGCAATTTGTATTACGACACAGGCAGAGCACACAGCCCAAGAGATCTGCATGGTGGCAGCTCACAGATTAGCTTTTCAGCACCCTGACAGTCTCAGATCCCAGGCAAAGGCACATTATTCCCCTTTTTTAAATCCTTTTTAGAACCAAGCCAGCCAATGACTATACAAAGTGGGAAGGGCCAGACAACAACTCATTCATCTCAGCTTTTGTCACTCTGAAATAAAATGGGTGTGTGGGGGTGGTTTAGTGACAATATTCTACAACTTCTATGTAAAAACTTGTCATACGTGCTTCATTTTTGTGCATGACAACCATGGTGATTGACAAGACTAGGGTGAATTGCAACCTGACAAGTTTTTCTGCAGTTTTTTTCTAACAATCGTATAAGTAAAACCTGCTTCTGTCTCCATATTTGAATCTTTGGCTATTGTCTTTTCCAAAGGTTTTTCAGGCTTCTTATTTTTACTGTTCTTGCTTTCCACCTCCACCCCCCGTATAAAGTAAGCAAATCTAGAAACTGTAGCTCAGTAGTTATGCTTTACAGTCTCTGCAGGCAAATGATTGGGGGGAGGTAGCTTTTTTTTTCCTTTACAAAACAAGGAGCTCTACATTTTGTTTCACAAATGTACTAAAAGAAACAGGAAAGAGCTTTTCAAAATGACAAGTTGTTTTGTTTATTTTTCTTTAAAAATTAGGCTACTTGGAATATGCTAATTAGAGTAAACAGCCAGGATGTTGTACATCATGCTTTTGATGTGCTCTTTCTCTCTTTTTTTTATCTCTGAAAAAAAAAAAAAGAAAAAGAAAAAGGAAAGGAAAAGAAAAAAAGAAAAGAAAAGCATTTGTATTTGCTTTAAATTCATTGCATAGTACTACTTCTGCTGACATTCTGCACAAGTGTTGAATATAGGACAATTGCTTATTTTGAACACAGGAGCATGATCAGACTGATTTTCCATTCACAATGCAACCAACAAAAAAAGAGAATTGATCACCTTATGTCTAGGGAACGCGTGCCTGGGATGTATTCATGTGTCATGTTTTAAAATCTCATCTATGGTATTCTTTTTCCTTGCAAAAATAAGATGATAGTGGTGATAGTTGCATCATTTCTTTGTCTCAAGACCAGAAACACTTTCAAGTTACTTGCAAATGATGTCAGGCTAAATACTTTAATTGAAAAGCATCTCAGCTTTTAGTAGGGTTAAATACTACATTGACCTCATTGTAGCTATTGAAAGCAAAATATTTCCTTAAAGCAGTAGAGGGACACCCGTATATGTTACTGCAATGTTTGTCGCATACATCTTCATTAAAATACTTCATGTAAAAGAGATTCAAAAGTGATTCACTATCTGACTTTTCCCTACTACTGTAAGACTCATCACCTAAGGTTTGCACTCCATTCTGACAATTCTCCTGGCCCGCCACAGAAAACAGGTGTCACCAAATTTAAAGTGGAGGTGTATTCTCTCTTGGTGTGACCTTGATGATAAATAATAGACTTAAACAACAGCAATGACCTGAGGATGTTTCACATCCTCAGCCTTACACATACATACACAGAGACACATGCAGCAGGTGCCCTAGTGGTACTGAATCTGACGAGCTTTAGCCTACCAGCTCTGTACAAAATCCCTTCCTAAAATAATACCATCTGAAATATATTGTGACTTGCTTTGTCTCCTACCCTTTCTCTCTGCTCAAAATTATACAGAAATTAGCATTCTTAGAAGAGCTCTCCTTTCTAAATATTCCAAAGAATCTCTAAAAGCACTTGTGCATTGTGTCACATAAAACTGTGTGCCTTTACGGTCTGATCCCCTTCCTCATTTCCTCCAGCCCACATCTTATCCATCCTCCCATCTCAGAAATTACTCTGTTTTTTATGGAGGGATGCAGCGTACTATTTTCTTTTTACAAGTTTTTATTTCTCCTCCACAGCCAGTCATTCTTTAATACAGACTCTTGTCACGTAATTTGCTTCAGATGAACTGATTCCTTTTTCCCTATAACGATCATCAGCAGCACCAATTATCTTTCATTAATAACTGCCTCCTTTACTCAAAGCATTTAACGATGGTCTCACAAATACAGGAAACCCAAACACTCAGCCATTGCACCTGTTTTACCAAGCATGATTTTTCTCACTTATGAGTAAGTCTATTTTTGGCTTAGAGCTACAGGTGAGATCTATTCAACAGCAAGGGATACACAGCTTCACAGGGGCACCACATGATTGCCCACCAAATAAAACGAATTCTGAAGAAAAGAAAAGACGCAGCTTGGAAAGCTGATTTCAAGCTCTGCTTTCAGGCCTTATAATACAGCTATTTTTTCTTTTCTTTGGAAATACTGATGTGTTCTTCTGATGGCCCCCAAAGGAATAAAATGGTGTGGGGTTTTGTATTGTTTGGTTTGTTGTTGAGGGTTTTTTTCTGTTTGTTTGTTTTTACAGTTTGTTGGTTCGTTTTTTTGTTTTGTTTTGTTTTAAAATTGAACAAGTCAGGAAGGATGACCAGGAACTAAACAAAGATTTTTAACCTGCTATTATTTTTGTTAGATAGGAATACCACCTTGTAGCGGTAATCACCAATAGTGTGACCTTGCCCCAGGTGAGATCACAACTTGTGGCACAATGCAGTACAGCTGAAAAGCAGAACAGAAGAGCAAAAGAAAATTTTGTACTGGTAATCACTGAACCATTGCTACCTATTCACTGTCCTATTTAAATGCCTTCAGAATTGTGTGTATCTATCAAAGCTCAGTTTCTGTTCATTTCTTTTCATGTAATTTTTTTTCTGCGTAGAGAGTATTTCCAAAAGCATCAGTCAGGGGAGGCCTATTGTGAAGAACCACATTTACAGTAATCAGTTGGCGCGTAAAACATAAATATCTTCTTGATGTAGCTTCTCCAAGTACCGAACCAATCCCCTCTATTAACTGTCACTGGGAGAAATAATAACAAAAAATCTATGAAAGTAAAAATCAAAAGCTATATTTAGCTTCTGGCTTAAAACCTTTTGTCCACAAGCTAGGGGGGCAGCCTAATAGAGGCAAGAAAAGAATCCCATAGACATTCAGATTCCTTAAATACAAAACTATTTTTCCACGACTGGTAACTGCTTGCCTGCTCACAGTACTTTCTGCAAGAAAGCAGAGATGGTCTGGGCTGCAGCTCCCTGCAAACAATTGATTTTTGCACTGTTAATGAAGCACAGGAAAAAAAGAAAGGACATACCAAGGACACTTTCAGAATGAACCATCCCCCACCGGGATGGAACTGAGTTTAGATCCTTTATATTCAGAACTGGGATGCTCCTTTCTGAGCCATGCTACGAAGGCACATTGGCATCACAGCCTGAATAGGTTGCTGCTGCTTTCAGGACTCAGACATCTGTGCCGATGTGCTTGCGTTCCAACACCATACTACGAAGGCATGTGCTTATAAACCAGTTTCTGAAATCAGTTCTGTTGCTTGCAACTTCTGGTGCTCCCTGTGCTCCCCCTCTGCCCACACTGGGGCTCTGTCAGGCTTCTGGGCACTAAGATACACACGTGGAACTCAAGCTTCTCTGTGGACAATGGCTTGTAATTTGCACACTGCCCAGGAATTCAGTTTCTGACGTGTTCAGGAAGAATGTGTTTGCTTCTCAATGTCGTTTTTCTATTTCGTTTTTCTATTCTCCCACTAGAGACCAGCAAAGGCACTGATAAATCAAAAAGCTTGCCTTTTTCAGTGATAAGACAAGACATTAGATTCACTGAGTAACAGCATTGCTCAGGGATGGAACGATGACTATCTACTGAAGAATAACAAGCCTACAGCTCCATCTGGTGAGCCAGTTAGCCAGTGACCTTGACACACTGCAATTAAACACAACACTTAATTGAATTACACAATCTGCATTTCCAGAATTTCTCTTCAGAATACAAGAATTGAATAGGACACCAATTCTCACAAACAAATCCTTAGAAGATGCCTCTCAGGCCTGTTCTATTTTCAGTTGTACTCATTGGCAAAGCCCAGAAAGTAATTTTAGAAGAAACCTCTGTGCTATACTAAGTGAGATGCCGTTAGATAATCCCTCTGTGCCAAAAACATTAAACTAGCAGAACTAATTTTAAAAAATTCCTAGCATCAGAAGTTTAACTAGTTCTGGACAACAGAAGACAGCTCAATGAAAATATTTAAATTACAAAAACAAACATTGCAAGTATCCTTTCTGCTGTTCTCCTTTGCTCAGCAGGAGGAAGATATATTTGAGACAAGTTTGTTTTTCAACTCAGAGAGCGCATAGCATTCTTACACACAGTGCTTTTCATCTTCAAACCCTTTATGAAAATTAATTAATTATCACATCACCAAGAGAAGTAAGCCAGGCATATTCATATTGTAGGACAAAAACATGTCGAACACGAACGCTGGCTCAATGTCCAAAAATGGAATTACAATACAACATATTGTGGCTGCTAGTCCTGCATTCAGATGCTCTTAAGTTTGAAATAACTTCATGAAACGTTCACTTTTCAGCAGTGACATACTGCAACCTTCTCTCATGAAGTATTTTCTGGCAGTACCTATGGCTCAGAGTAGCATGCTAGATACAACACTTGTTAGCATTGTAGTCTCAGTTGTGTAGTCTCTGCACTCAGAAAATGTTATTTTTGCTTTGAATTTTAATTTTTAGTTACAAACTTCTCTCCTGTGCTTATGCAATAGTTGAGAAAAATCAAGTTTGGCATGAGTAGAAGGTGAATTTTTTTTTATGTATATCATCATTTTACCTATCTGGACTTTCTTCTTTGTTCTTTGCAATAAAATGCTAATAGCTTCTCACTTCCACTCTTCCCCCCCTCTCCGACTTCACTAACTCTTACGTACAAAAACCCCAAGCTATTGCTTTTTCTTTCATTGTGCTGATCTTTCATGTGCTGGATTTGTCAAGATAGATATCTTTGTCCTGTGATAGATGCATGTTTTACAGAGAACCCGTCCCTCCTCCAGAGTGCTATCTACACAAAAAGTATTGCACTGCTATTCAGGATAAACATAGTAATATAAATCCAGATCACACTACGTAGTGTTGCTATTTGCAACAAAGAGTTGTTTAAAAAAACACCTTCCCCAATGAGCATGTTTGTAGAGAACATCTCACAGCAAAGGACAGTTGTGTGGTAATTTCAGAAGAATAAAAAGGTATATTGCTTGCAATACTTTCTCAGTTTCACATTAAGTGGAAAGAAAGCTCTCATTCCTGTTTTTATACAATCTTTCCTTCTGCAATCAGAAAGAGAAATTTAGAAGTATACAGCATATCATTATGGATTAGAGGCACCTAAGTTCTCGGCCAGCTAAAATACACAGAGGAATTTCCAACGTAACTGTACTTAACAGCAAGATAAGACTAAAAGAGGAAGGGTATGATCCATTAATGGAGCAGTGGTCTGACATTCTAACTATTTTTAGCCAACTCTAAAAGCAGAGCTAGAAATGGTTTCATTACTGAGTCACCTATCAGTAACTTAGAATACACTGTCCTAGAGCTTAATGTTTAAAAACAATTTGTAGCAGTCTTATTTATTCCTCTCCACCCTCATATGACAAAATGTTAAATCAGTTTTGTTATACGGAGATAAATGGGCCAAAGTACCGCTGAAGTTACTACTAGAAGTGAGCGGTGTCCTATGAATTAAAAGAATGTCTTGAATATAAGAATATATTCCTGTATGTCACAATTTCTCCGCATTTCTTGATAATGACAAATACAAAAGCATAAGGTAAACAGACTCAATTTTAATAAACCATCCTGGTTTTAACCTGACAGCTATGATGAGATGAGATAGGAAAAAAAAAATCTATGCTCATAGTAAAAATTTTAAAAGGGTGATTTATAAATAAGACTGCAGTATGAAAAAGCCACTATAGTAGAAAAGATAAGGCCAGTATTCCTATTCCCCAAGCTATGTAGCGTGACATTAGTAACTAGGAATTATGAAGAAGCAATTCATTTAATACTGATGGGAGAAGGGAAACAGGCATGTAATCAGCCAATGAAATTGACTACTCATTATTACTGAACTATCCTGACTCAAACCAAGCCCTAAAAACTGCCTGACTACAGGGAGATGCAAGGAAACACTAATGTAGAGTGTTCCCCAACTGTCCCTTTAAATAAAGAACACAAAAGAGAAAAGGCTACTTGATCTGACAGCTCCTATCCTGCAAGAAAACAGAAATAAGCCTTGTTTTCAACCAGAATCATCACCTCTGGAGTTTAATTTCAAGATACTTATCTAGCGATACAGAGCTCTCCCCCCCAAACCACAAACAAACAGAAGTAAAACAAAGTATGTCTTTGTGATTTTTGATTAGTGAACTGAATATACATAGCTAGATCTTGGTTTACGTGTTACTAATATAACAGTATTTCTCTTTAAAATAGTGTTTCCAATCTAGAACTACATTAAAGCACACATAAAAAGGGAACATAAGCATCTCATGGTCTGTTCAACTAACATTCCCAGTTTGCAGCGCGAGATCCTTTGCATTAATACAGTGCTAGAACTCACAGGTACACATTTACACACCAAGTCAGGCATACTGTAAACAAAGCTCCCTCTCCCAATATGGCAATGACTCATTTAATCTATGTCAAACAGAATCAAGACATCATTTATTTTAATAGAAAGTAAATGTTTCCTGTACCATATAGTATGTAACAATGCTCATTTCCATTTAATAATACCATGCAAGCAATCCAAGAAGTTAAGAATCTACTTTTGCAAACTGCTTTTTAAGCACGCCTGTGTTTCCCTACTGGAAGTAATTTACGTATGTGCTCATTCCATTCTTCATTAATAAATAGTGATAGTAAAGCAAGGAGAGAGACACTGTAACTCAATGCAAGCCTTGGGAGCCATTTTATTCTGATACTTAGGACCTTATCCTACATCCAGTACAAGCACTCCTAACACAGACGTTATTTCTTGCTGAGGTTTTTGCCTCAACATTTGCTCGATGTTTTTTTCTAGTTCGATTTCAGAACAAAATTTTCTAGTTCTAATTTCAAAACAAAAATAAAAGAGCATTTAATATCATACTATTTCATGTCAATCACAACAGCAAGAGGTACAAGTATTCTTGGAAATACAGTGTGTATCAAGATTGGGCTCTGCATGGCTTTACTACCACACACTGTGTATTGCATACCACACTAAACACAACACTGCATACCCTTAATTTTACAAGTGAGTGTATGTTTGCTTCTCCATTCCTTGAAGCTCTTACACTCAAACTTCAGGCACCTGTGTTCATCAAAAAGAAGCTTTAGAAAATACAATACCTCAATCAAGAGCAAGTGAAGAGATGTGCTGGGGCTCACAGTAAATGGTGCTCTGGTGGGATACCAGACAAGGCTTAAATGAATCACACTCAATGTCAATGCGAACCATGTCTGCTAGAGTCTGCTAGTGGCTCTGAAATGCATGTGGAGACAGCTGTCATCACTGGAGTTACCCCTCTAAAAACACCTCTTTATTGCAGCAGCTCCGAACAGTGATACAATTTCGTGCCATCTTGAAAGGCAGACCCAGGAAAGATACTTTCACTAGACAAAAGCAGGAATTCTGTCTCACATTATGCGATTTAACTTGGTGGTTGGGGTGTGGG
Organism: Arenaria interpres; assembly: GCA_013399435.1. Classification (NCBI taxonomy): domain Eukaryota; kingdom Metazoa; phylum Chordata; class Aves; order Charadriiformes; family Scolopacidae; genus Arenaria; species Arenaria interpres. The sequence continues at coordinate 45,148 of VXAK01001230.1, read as the reverse complement.
AATCTAAAGCATCTAGGATGTCCTCTGATGCTTTGAGAAACTTCAAAAAATACTACAGTGCTCTGCTCTAGGGCTTCAGTTTGCCTTCCTTCACTAATTGCTCATTGAGCTGGCAAAGCTGCCTTAGAAAGCCATCATTGGGGCCAATCTCTCGCTTCTGCCGGACAGTGCTCAATGCAGTCTTGACATCCATATTCTGGCGAAGCATGAGGTAGGCGATGACCAGTGTAGGAGAACGGCTGTAGCCCTCACGGCAATGTACAAACACTTGTCCTGCAGGGAAGATAGATCATAATTTGGGTTATACTGGAATATATGGCTGAAAAGCACTATGAAATAGCTAGGATATAAAGCGTAATATTAGTCCTTCAGCAGCTTGAGAAATATAAATTCTGAATGCCACAGAAGACCTGCTGAACTTGGAAGAAAGGTGCTATCACTCTGTTCGTAGCTACACAGTCTGTCAATAATAAAACAGGCCACTGCCCCCTTTGAGAAATCCAATTAGATTTTATTACTTCTCAGCTGCTTCCTCTTTGACCTGCTTTGCCAGACACAAAAATTTTCCTCTTCCCAAATGCAGTGGACTACTCTCCAGAGTATTTTTTTCTGTAAGAGAAGAGAACAGATGAACCATACACACATATTTTCATCATAACCACAACTTGCTTTGAACTACAGCAACAGAAGGCAGCTCAAGGCAAATCTCTATCAGTGGCACATTAAACAGCTAAACCAATTCATTCTCAACATTTCTTAAGAGCCCGTGGCCATAAATTAGCAAGATTTAGAGATTCTTGATCATATAATGGAAGAAAATTTACTTCCCCCCTGCAAATAATCCAAAGCAAAAGGGTTTCTAGCCTTGCTCTGTGAAAGGCAGTGACTTAAGGGCTTCCTTCCAGACCCCTAGTATACCAAACCTGCCTTCCAGAACTTCATGCAACTACAATGATAAAATGAAATCAAAGGAAAATTAGTACTGCATCCCTCTTCACTTTACTGTCTTTACGCTTCAATGTCAGAAAAAACTATCAAATTTCAGTAGCGAGTTAATCTTAAAACTGGCTCCAGCATCACCCTGCTATGAAGTTCCTCTTTGTTTACAACAGTAAGAAAACAGTGGCAAGTGTGGTAGACAATTACTAAGACCGAAAGAATCATCAAATAGAATGGCTACTGTAAATTTAGATTCACCCTGCAACTGTTCACATCAAACTGCGGAGGGACAGTCATGGCAGAGCTGGCACTGTTAAACTCTTCTTTCCTACTGCAACCCATTTCAGTGCATCACAACACTAAGTAGAAGAGTTGCATTTTAATTTTTAGAATTTGTCATACTCCACCAAAGTGGAGGTAAAATTTCTTTCATCCGTCAAAAGCAGATCACAGCTCTAGTACCCCGTTTGCCCGTTTCAGAGAAAGAACTTCTGAAATTGTGGGAGTTATTCTTCCTCCTTGTTCATGTTCAGTCATGAAGCAAGAAAGAAATTAAACATGTGTAGAAATAACTGGTATGCTGAAATAGACCGACAACAACAAACACCGTCTGGCCCACTGCACTATGTCCTAGGATTTCTGCTCTGAGGAAACACACTGTAGAGAAATGAGGCAATCAACAACATTGCAAATGTTCAGTAATGCAGTATTTCTATCACTTCTACCCTTAGTTTATAATTTCTAGTGTCCTAAAACTACTTTGAGATCCTGAACTTATTTTTTTTATTTTTTCATGTGACTTACCATTTCTAAGGAAAAATAAGAACACATCTTCACAGAAAGGCACTATTACAGGATGCAGCAGCCGTTTCACTTTTCAAAGTCACCCCTACAGTGACAGACTTCCATTTGCCATATATCAGAGACCTACATGTATAGACAGAGGATTAAGATGTTCTACTGTGTATTCTGGTGTCTGTGATCCAGAGCCTTGATCTGAGTTCCTGATTTGTTTGCTCAGCTAATAATCTGAGCAAAGAACCATTTTAAACAGTAAAAAAGATACGCTAAGAAACATACGCAGCACAGAGAAAACATGATAGAAAGGTATTTCAGTTTGCCTTACCATCCTTCTGGGAAAGTGCTTTCTCAATAAAATCAGCTGCCTCCTCAAAATAGCGACTGAGGTTAAATTCTTGTGTATCATTAGCTTTAATGCCGTGGTATCTGATGCCTGTGCCTTCATAGAACTCTGCATTAGTGTTCACATGCATGAATGACTTCCCCTCTGCTGCGTTCAGAACATGGGTTATCCCCAGACGCTGCAGCCTCGTAATGTTCTTGGCTATGAACCTGTATGATAAGAAGTGTCAAGAAAACAGTTAGAACTTGGTGAATCATCTCAGTATTTATGATGTCCCCAGAAGGCACTGATAATGAAACCCTTTTTCTGTTAATAGATGCTAAATATACTGTGCCCAGAAATGAATTAGCTACGGATTATAAATGCACAGAATGCAATCTATAGTAAGAGGAGATAACCGTTAAATAATATGAGAAGACCATTGACTCCTTTTTATCATAAAACCACTACTTTTCATTCTGAGTCTGATTATTTCTAAATGTCAGTGCCAATATTTGCCTCACCTTCCTGGGAAGAAATAAAAGAACACATTTTATCACACCATGTGGTCTAGTAAAATCTGAGCTCAGTGGTCAACATCAGCAGAATGTGACAGAAGGCTTTAGTTGAAAGATAACTAAGTTCCCGCATGCTTTGTGAAGAGGTAGCCTAAACAGACATAAATCTCTTTATTGTTTTTAAAGGCAGCTTTCAGTATGCGTCTTACTGGATGTGGAAATGAAAACCTTCTAGAAAATCTCCCTGTGGCTCGAGTCATAAATTGCAAATACAAGGAGTCTTAATATTAAGCTTAGCTCCAGATAAGCATTTGTGCAGTATCTTTTTGGACAAGTTTCTAAGAGATGGCAATGCACCTGAGGGTTTGCTGGACACTTAGTTATTCTAAAGCAGTTAAAATCAATACACAAATTAGTTGGTTCATATCTATATGAATCTCTGAGCACATTCACTCACAATTTTCCTGAAATTCAAGGCTATGTGAACATGTAGAGTGTTCCTTTCCTCCTAATGACTGTTCACCCCTTAAACTCTAGTGTAAGCAGATGAATCCTTACGCATGAGTGAAGCTTCTACATTTTCTGCGGTCTGTGCCAAACAACTATGGCAATGAGCCAAATATTTGTAAAGACTTCATTACCCAAACAAATGTTGACAGATTTTCCATCTGGCAGGACATCATCTGTGCCAGGGGACAAATGTCAGCGCCTGAGGAAATCGGCTTGCAACACAAAAGTAAATCCTACAGTGCAAGGCCAAAACAAAAAGCATTAATTCAGCTGTGAGTTCCTATGCTTAGTGGGGCAAGCATACGGTTTAAGTAATAGTATATATCTGATAGTGGGCAGGATCGATACGAACTTACATCCTGGTTGCTCTGAATAAAAACCCTACCCTCCAGTGTGTTGAATGCTCCCCCCATTTTGTTGCACAAATCACCTTGCAGGCTATGACTTCATTTCTTCCAGGTGACTGGCTAAAAATATGAAGGTGGCTGTCAGATCTCAGACTGGCCACTGAGATAATAATTTCATAATAGAGTCCTATCTCTAGATGTGCATGTCCCACATGTCCTGTCAACTGGTGGTGACAAACATCATTTGTTTTGGCTTAGGAGAACGTTAATGAAAACCTATGGGTTTGATATTTAAGAGTTAGAAGCTTCAAATCAGGCCAGGGATCCAGTATACTACAGATGAATCAAAAATTTCCAAATTTCACAGAGATAAAGTGTACAAAGATGGACAAAAAGGGGACAAAGAATCAGCAGGATATGACAGGACTGGGACACGTAACTGAAATCATGATCTTGACACAAAGAATAAACATCCCAGAACTGAAAAAAGAAATGCTATTGGTGAACCCTGAACACTTTTCCCCATTTAAGGGCTTTTATCACAGCTGTACCTGCAACGCTCTGGCTCCCACCATGTGCATGAATAGTCAATTAGGATGAGTTTTTTTAGGACTTAGAGTGCAGAGACGTTCATTTGACCAATCACAGATGGGGTGGTGACTCCTATTGAAGTCTTGCTTCCTTTAGGTTATTTTGCACAACCGAAATCCGGTATCATATTACTACTGTGCTTGTTCTTCGCGTTCCAGCTAATTCCACTCATCTGACATAGGGCTATTACACCGGCATTTCGTCTGGGCCTCCACACACAGTGCTGTGCGTATCGCTCACCCATCCCGTCTCTCCCCCTTCAGCGCGGAGGGCACAACTTGTTAGCAGGGAGGAAAAAAACCCCAGTGCTGATACAACTGAGCAGGTGTATTTCACCGTTAAGCAACGTAACGAATTTTAACCTTGTATAAGCTCTATTTTAGCTTATACTTGGGACTTAACAGGGCACTGAACGTTGTAGCTGATGCCGCCTATGCGCCTCGTCACTAGCCCCAGGCTGCTCCGGCCTGCCCGCCGCAGGCCCGCCCCGGCCGATCCCGCAGCCCGACTTCCTGCGGCACGGTCTGCCGTCCCCGCGACTCCCGCCGAGCGCCCCGCAGCCCCGCACGGTCCCGCCTCCCTCGGCCTCTGCCCCGAGTGCCCGCCGCGGGCTNGGCCACCGCCCGGTGGGCGGAGCCGCGATGGCCTGCTCTGCCGGCCGTGCCCGGCGGGGCCGGCTCCGGTTCGGACGGGGCTTCGCTGAGTCCTTCGCTGCCGCGGAGCGCCCGGCACGGCGGCCTTCCCGGGCCGCTGCAGCGCGGGGCAT
>VXAK01001230.1:0-40284 GCA_013399435.1 Arenaria interpres | reverse complement strand
CTCCTCTCCCCACAGCCTGCTGCTGAGGTTCACCGACGGCGCCTTCGATCCGTCCCTGAAGCCCACTGTTGGTGAGTCGAGGGCCCGCCCGCCCCCGAGCGGGGACGGGGCCGCCGGTTTCCGTCGGGCGCCGTCGGTGTGGGGCCGGGGCGGTGCGGGGCCCTGGGGGGGCCTGCGAGGGCGGGCGTTCGCCAGTTCCTTCTGACAAGCCTCCCTTCTTATTATGCCTTAGGTGTTGATTTTAAAGTGAAGAAAATGGTGGTAGATGGCCACGCAGTGCAGCTTGCAATATGGGTAGGTTTTGTTCTTCACAGATGTGAAAACTAATAGCTGCTTTTTGTGGCTTTTTTGTCTCTTCCTTCTTCCCCCCCCTCCTTTGCTAAAGGCTTCCGCATGTTGATACTGTGCTTTTATGACGGCATACGCACATAGGATGAGTGTCTGTCGTGATCGTGCGACAGTAGTTACAGACCAGGTTCTTTGGAAACACCGATAAATACTTCATTGCTCTAGGTTTGGGACTTCTTCAATTCTGGCAGAGATTTTGACAGCTCTATTCTGCACTTACACGACTGGGTTTCTCAAATGCTGTGTGAAGATGTGGCCTCGCAAGAAAGGCCGGCACTTCCAGGACAGACAGTACTTAAGTATACTGCAGAAATGGGATGAATCCAGTGATTTCCTGTAGGGGCTGTGCGGTGACTCTGCGTGTATACTATAGCAGAAACAGTCCAGATGCTTTATTTTGGTTCAAATCATGGGGGGAGGCAGAATATACTTGGTCTCGAGCTATTTAAAGGTTAGCTCAGACTTGAGCATTTGTCCTGAACTTCCTGATGCCGTATTTTCAGCCGCTGCAAACTGGGAAATCAGATTGCAGCTGTGTGATCGGGATTATTTCTAATATTAAAGCACCACATTTGTTCTCCTAAATGGAATGAAAGGACCCTAGAAGGAAGAGATTTTATGTGTATGGTCATAGGTAATTGACAGATGAACACACCATTACAAAGTAAGTCATTGGGACTATTGGAAAGGGAGTACAAATGTGCCTTGGGCTGGTAATAACAAAAATAATATAAATGTCAAAATCTGAATTACTTTCTTCTCTTTGGAGAGAGGTGAGAGAGAGCATCTGTTGCCCACTTTGCCGGTCAGTTTGGCCCAAACCACAACATTTTCATTCAGGCTTTGTGTACAGGATGCAGAGCAAGAGTGATGAAGTCACACGTATGTATTGGCTGTATTTTCAACATGCTGCACACAAAACAGAAGGTTTGCTGAGAGTAACCAAGGCACGTTTGCCCTAATAATCACACAGGGATGTGTCTCCTTGCTGTGACATGCAAAGCCAGAACTTGCACAAGTTGCACAGCTGGAAAAAGCACTTTTGCAGCAGTCTATAATAGCATCAGGAGAAACTGCTAATTAGGGGGGAAAAAAACAGTGCAATTGTGCAATGTTAAATAAAAACATGTATGGTACATCAAGGTCAAAAAGAGGCTTCTGATTTAGTGTCCATGTGCTCACGGGTGCCAAAGAGTACAATACGCCTAGTAACTATGACCAGAAATAAGTAAATACATCTCCAATTTTAGCTTCTTCTTTTAACAAAGAAAAAATAAATTAAAACATAGCTGTTAGTCAGTTTATTGTAATCTATGCAAAAACTTAAATAAATTTTTCTGGTAAAAATCGTATTCGTGTAATTCTTTTGCTTCCTTACTGTTTGTTCTGAGGGTTTTTGAATTTCATGTTGCATTTAGGAGCTATTTCAAAGATTTGTGAGAGTAAATGTGACATACTACAGTAATATTTGAATGAAACTACTGCAAATTTCTTATCTGCTTAGTCTTAGCAAAAGTAACTCTAACTGGATTCTCCTTTACGACAGTGTCTCTCACTGGAAAGCCAGTTATTCCTCACCTTGTTCAGTTCAGCTGATTAAGTGTAGCTGCTTGGCTTGCCACAGTAGCCTTTTATATATTTCTCTTGAGTCCCATTGACATCTTGTGTAACTGATGTTACAGGTGTCTGTGCTTATCACTTGAACCTTCAATTAAGTCCTCTCCATGCTTTTGTGCCCCTCCTTAATCACTTTCTGTTGCTGCTGCTGCTGGTTTCTGACTCCTTCCCTCGTTCTGTTTTCCTATGGTTTCACATATCCTTACTGGTCAGGAAAAATTTAACTTTGTTTATCTAGTGTATTAAAATACTGTTTTTGTTCTAAATGTATTTGATTTTGTGTATGTTTGTTTTGGGTGGGTTTTCTGTTTGTTTGTTTGTTTTCTCCTCTGTAGGACACAGCAGGACAGGAGCGCTTTAGAACACTGACTCCCAGTTATTACCGAGGAGCTCAAGGGGTTGTTTTAGGTAGGATCTACATGCAAGAAAAACATGATTATGAAAAGTGTGGTCTTTATTACTGCCTGTATGCGTATGTCTTTAATAAAGGGAGGTTGTCTGAGAGAATCAGAGGAACAATTATGGTTTTTGCAACATTACTGCATCATTAGCTCAGATGCTGAGCATGCAAGTCCACAGGACAGGAAAGAATGCTTCTTTAAAATACTTCAAGTGAAAAATACAGAGATGTCACATTGCAAGATGTTGAGTGCATAAATTATCAGCTTTGTAGTAATTACTTTGGTGAGTGTCTGGTAACAAGACAGACTGGGTTTTGTGTTGGTGTCCTAGTGTCGTGTCCCCCTCACTTTTTTTTCCCCCAGAACCTGTTGATGCGATTACTGTAAGATGTGAGGTTTGTAGCACAAGTAGTGTGCTACACTACTGTAGTAGTAGTAGATGGTTAGTCCCTTTCTGCATTTCAACACCAATTAGAAAAACAAGGGATTCTTATTCTCGAGGATTGTGGAGGCTGAACACCTTGCTGGACAAAATAATCTTTCCGAGTGTGATGTAGCTTTTTAAACCTTAGTGATTAAGTGAATGCAGTTATGAAGTTATCAGTTATCAGAAGTCACTTCTTACTCAGAATCCATGTTTTTAGCAACAGTGCATGCATGTAGTTACACATTAAATGAAGTGATAAAACACCTATTTTAAAATATTCTGTGTGACCCAATTCAGAACTAGTAACAAGTATAATATTTCAACTAGTTTGATTTCCAGTCACAGATCTATCGCAGAGATGCTCTGTTCTGTAACCCCAAGTGACTCTGAACACAGAGAGTGTGTTCAGCTCTGGGTAGAGGGTATGGTTGATCCATCTTTCTGTAATTCCCTGATGCTGCTTTTTGTTCGGGGCGGTAGTTTGCTAGTAGGGACTAAGTTCTGCCATAATGAAGTAAATGTTGTTCAGGACTCTGCAGCTGTTAAACTCCTTTTCCTCTGTTACCAGTGTATGATGTTACAAGAAAAGACACTTTCGCAGGACTAGAGAGCTGGCTGAATGAGCTGGAAATGTATACCACCAAAAGCAACACTGTGAAGATGTTAGTTGGCAATAAAACCGATAAGGTCAGTTTAGAAACATGTCCTTTTACACTGTTTGACAGACTACTCAGTCATGATAGAGTATAAATGTGAGATAAGCGCTGAAATTAACACATTAGTTGTGCAGGGAGGTGATATGCTCTGTAAGCGAGGAACCTGGATTGTGCAGACTCCACTTGCTTCATTTTTGAAGCGGATCTTATGAAAGAATTTAATGGAAACTCTCCTGGAGAGATGCAATTTTTGAGAGAGATTCTCTTAAGGTAGTGAGAGGTTCTGCCTAAAAACTGCTGTATACTGTTAAAGTTAAATGCAGTGCAACAGCACAACTGCTGCTTTCTTTTTGACCAGACTGTGTTCCCCAGGTGGTGGGAAAGGAGAATTCAGCTCTTCAGATTGCTGTAGAGTATGCATCTGTGTGGGTGTGGGGGGCGCTGGTTGCTGTACACGTCTGGGGTGTTTTAATAAATCTTGGAGGCCTGTTGCATAATGAGATGTCTCACTTCTGCTTTACTATGAGAGGTTTCCAGCGTGGCTATCCTGAACTAGGCTTTCTTCTGCCCCTTTCCAAAGCTGTTGATTTTCAGATATGCCTTTTCCACTATTTGACTACTGAAACCTCCTTTCTGGCATATAACTTACTCCTAGTTGATTCAGAAGATAGAAATGCATTCATTTCCTACTGACTTGATGTCGGTGCTCTTCAGTTTGACCACCTAACAGTAAGCTGCCTGTAGAATGGGAAAGTTCGTTTGCTGCTGCATGGTTTTATAGACCTTTTTCTTTTCAACAAAACCACTTCTGCAGTGGTGCTTTTCCAGGGGCATCCAAAAAGTGGCACATGTAGTTTATTTCAGACATGTTCTTCATTCATCTCTGCAGCCTGATCGTGAAGTAGAGAGAAAGGAAGGACTCCAGTTTGCTAGGAAACGCTCACTGCTTTTTATAGGTATGTAACTCTGTGCCAAAAACTTGAGTATTCATGTGTTTATTTTGGTATTGCTAAGCGTGAATGAAGTGTACAATTGTATTTCAAATTGATAAGTGTACTTACTTTTTTTTTTTAGAACCTAATTAATATGGGTTCCTTTTGCCACATTAGTTCATATGTGTGGATGTAGGTTTTGACTTTTTTCAGAGATGCTCTGCATTGACTGCAACTGGAAGTAATTTTTCTCTTAAAGAGATTTACTTCATATACTGTATAGGCATGAATTTTATATTCTTTTGAAACTAGCAGCAGTTCTTAATTCAGAAGACTGGAATTTTTCTCCTGATTGATGTCAGCAAGCACCTTGAGTAATCTCTTCTTGTTTCCAAGTTTCTGTTGTAGCAACATAAAAGACAGTATTCTTAGACCACCAACAAAATGTACAATGTGAAAATACAAAGATGGGGAACAAACTGTGTTTAAGAAAAAAAATACATACCTTTTAGGTGAAGCTTCTCGAAAAGATTTCTGAAAGGAACTGGAACAAATGCATAGGGGAAAACATTTAATTCCCTCTGCATTCTTTGTTTCCCAGCTTAGTTATTGGATAATTGTCTCTTAGATTTACTGCCACAACCTGAGAACAAAATCTGTTTCTCCATTATGGAGAGAATGGGGAGCTGTGAAATTTTTTTAGGTGGAAAAATGCCACGCTTCAGACTTGAATGCATTTCTGTTTATCATATTCAACTTAAGTGTGCCTTCAAGGGAGAATGGAAAGAAGGTTCAGTCATTTTAAAAAAAGCGTATCTTCTCTGGTCCCAAAAGAACGTCTTTTGGGCAGAATACTGAAAAGAAGATAAAATACTTTCCCCCCTCCTTTCTTCCCCCTCACCAGAGACCAGTGCCAAGACACAAGATGGAGTGCAACATGCCTTTGAGGAACTAGTCATAAAGATCCTGCAGACACCAGGTCTTTGGGATAAAAGTGCACAGAAGCGGGGAGTCCAGCTAATGGAATCTTCAGCACAGCAGGATAAAAGCTTATGTGGTGCATACTGTCCACTTTCTTAAATCTACAGGTGGCTGTTCTGTCTCAATGGAGTAGATGACTACTTTTTTAATTTTTGTTAAAAAAAAAAAAGAAAAGAAAAAATGGGAGGGGAGATTTAAAACAGTAGCCTGTGCCTTGTTTGACCTGCCATCAATTGTGTAGATCCAAAACCCAAACTGATTAGCAAAATACATTTTTGTTCCTTAATGAAAACAGTTTATCCTTATGCACAATTGATAGCTCCAGATATTTTTCTGGTAACTAGTGCTGCTTAAAGTCTCCTGCTTCTGCTATATGGCATTTAACACAGACTTTTTCCTGAAATTCCTGCCTTGGCATAAAATAAAGTAGTACTCCATTTTGGGATATTATTGAAAAGCTTCTCTTCCCCAGAACGGCATGGGAGTCTTTTAGGCACCCAAATTCCCTTATAATGTAGTTAACAGTCAGGAGTCACTGTCAGCAGTGACAGTGTTTCCCTAAGGATTCCAGATGTTTTAAGCAGTCAAAATTGCTACTTGTCCCCATATAGTAAGCTGAGTTACTACTTAATTTTAGGGTTGTAGTGAAGAGGCGTATCTATTAACATTTGGCAGGAAAAAAACCCACTTTTTGTGGAGTACGCTGAAGGTTACCCCTTGCTGCTCTTAAAATACTTTGTGCTGAGGATCATTGGTGAAATGGAGTCATCGTTTTGGGTTGGTTCACACGTGGGTCCTTTTTGCAGTTAACAGGGGGCTCTGGAAAACCACGTTCCTGCCGTCATTCAGCAATCGCAGGGCTAAAACTAAGTTTAATATGCAATGTGCTGGTTATGGAAGACTTTCCACGAGGATGAGCGAGTCTGTTGCCAATCCCATTATGAAGTTCTGTCAGATAACTGTCTTTTTTGTCATTTTCCACCCCCATTACACTCACTGCCTTTTCTTGAACTGAGTCATGGAAGATGTTAGCCTAGACTCTGATCTTGGTAGCAATGCCTACAGAAGACTTCTGGTTGGCTGCCTGCAACACTGTGAAAATATCACATTTGGGGAAGGTATTAAAAGCATTTAAAACTGATGTGCTTGTAAACAAGTGACAAATCCAAAGTATATTGTTCGTTACAGCACATTGTCCAGACAGAACAGGGAAATTGGGCTTTTTTAAGATGCATGTTTTGATGATTCATTGCTATCAAGTTAATTTATTGGTGGGAGCGCCCTCCTGAGTATCACCAGTGGTTTGTTGTGAGTGCTAGCACAACACAGCTGAAGACAAGGCGTATAAACTTCAGCCTCACTTTGGAACTGTTCTAGCTTGTTCTCTGCAAAGTTGGTCTGGTGGAGCTGTTTTCTTCTGTGAAAAAGTGTGGCTGTATAATTGTTGCTAAAGTAAATAGAAATACCTTTATTGGGTTTTTGCATCAGCTTCTGTCTGCCTCACAATGTAAGTGGCCGCATAGTTGGAATATCGCTCCGGTGTATCTCCCTTTGCTGAAATTGGTCTGAGGGAGATTGCAGATCTTACAGTAGTTAATGTCTTCAGCAGTAGAAACACAATTGCTGCTTATGCTTCCATCTGGTTTCAGTATATAAGATGTCCTTTTGGAATACTCATATCAGCTTACAAGAGAATAGAAGAGAAAGTGATTTCTGTTGGTGTGACTGATAGCAGCTGGATAGGCATACTGTCAGCAGATCAGAGTGTCTGTAGCAAAATGGGAGCATGTCACAATTTGAGATTGTCTGGAATCTCCAGGTGTGACTGCAAACAGAGCATGGACACCAGAAAATAAAGAGTAGGAAGTCAAGTTCAGAAGATGGGAGGCTATGGCAGCTGTAACAGAGCCATAAAACCAGGGGGGAAGGCTAGGAAGGAGACAAGCGTGAGGAGGTGGAGATGAATGACTTCTCATCAGCAGGCCATACAACGGTCTTGGTGCATTCACTGCTTTTTGTGTAGGGTTTTTTTTCTGGTGACAGGCATGAGTTTTATGCAATGAGCCTGACACCGAGGTAGTTGCTTCTTTCCTACGTTTCCTGGGGTTAAGAAGAGACTGGAAAGAAGACTGTTATGTTGCTGTGCTGTTGAATGTGGGCAAAACTGCTTAGCTGGTCAGTGCTGCAGTTGGTATCTGCCTTCCTTGGAAGGCCTCATTTTTAAGAATGGCATATTTCTTAGAAATAATTAAACAGCTGGCAGCCCTTTTAAAAGTAGTATCATCTTCCTTTGCATCATGCTTCAGTTTGCTACAAATGCAATCCTACTAATGAATGCTTCCTCTGTTATATTTGGGGGAAGAAACCCAGAAACAAAATCTACCTTGATTAATTTATGAATTTTTGTTGTTTTCTGTAGTAATAACAATTTTTGAGGGAAGTGATCTAAATGAATGAGTCTTCCACTCAGTTTTGAATATAGTCAGGTCTGAAAGTAGTAATGTAAATGTACACACTTATTCATACTAAAAACTACAAGAAATATGTCTACAGTTCCAGATTTGCAAAATGAAATGTAAAATTTAGTGTTTAGGTCTGAGTGAGTTATTCCTGCTATGGAATGTTTCTACACAGTGAAAAAGGTATCATCTGATTGTCTAACTTTGCCTTTGTAACCTCAAATATCAAGGAAAACAAACTATATTACAAATTCAGCTGGTGGTATCACTGGAAGTTATTGCAGATCCTCTTGCTATGATATCAGAAGCGTATGGTCATACTTCTAGATCTTACCTATTTGGAGGTGTCCGCTGTAAAAGAGTAACTGAAGTTATGTAGGCATAAGTCTGACTTAAGACAGAACTGTGCAGGGAAAGGATATGAGAATGCGCTGTGATAAAGGCTGTTATGGAAATGTTGACCAAAGCCAATGTCTCATCACAGGATTCACTGAAAGATTGAGGGGGAATGTGTACATGGGGGTAGGTAACAGCAGCCTGGCTGTGGGCGTTTGCAACTATATCTATATATATCTATATACGTGCCTTATAAGTATTGTTTCATTAGCAAGAAAATGTGTTTTCAAATGTGCCCCTTTTTTTCATAGCTCAAATAGAGGCAAGCAGAATAGGAAAATAATGAACATCACTGTGGAAAACTAAGGTATTTTGGAGAGGTTTGTTGACTATAAGCCTACCTATGATCATAAGAATTCTGAGACTGGTTGGCAGGGAGGTACTTCAATTTTCCTTTAGTGTAACTATTATTTTATTATAACTTCAAACTAAATAAATTGTGTTAGGGTGCTTTTAAAATTATAGATACTTGGTTAACAGTGTATTGAACTAGAAAAATCCTGAGCCTTAAAAAAATCTGAAAGTAGTAAGAAAGCGTTGGGTAATTACAAAAGAGAGCAAGGGAAACAGTTTGTAGAACAAAATTACAGGTACGTATTTGGGTTGAAGGACTGCCTATGTTGGGGGACGGGATGTGGTCTTAGTACTAATGGATGCTTTGTTGAAGTTGCATTTTGTTGCTATTTTATTCTGATATTCTCAATAAATATTGCCAGTATTTTAGTATAAAGAAAATGTGCCAGTATATTACATTAAACTCCTCTCTACTACTAAAAAGATCACCAGAACAAGAACCTTGCTTTTACATTACAGAAGCGGAACCTAATTTCAAAAATGGCTCCAGCCAACTTTTCACTGAAAGTTTAGGAAGCCATAGGATCTAGACAGGTTTGTTGGTGTTTCTTTTTTTTTTTTTTTCTGTATCTTTTCAACTTGTTAATTAGGAACTTGAGAAGCTCACAGGTTTTACTACTTAAAATTGTAGTCTTTTTCCCCACATGAGACACAGCTTATGATGGGTTGTGCTCAATTAGCAGTAACTGTAAGGGAAAGCATCTTTTTATCTGCCTCCCCATATTCCCCTTGCTCCTTCTCACGTTCTCTACAAGTTTTTCTATGCTGTCTGAAAGGGCAAAACAAAGGAGTATTTTAGTGCATTCTTGATACCTCCCAAATATCTGGGATACTTGGTTGTAGAAGGTTTTCATGTCCCATTCTAGACAAACTAAGATGTGTCTAATACAAAAAAAAGAAGCAGCTAATATTTATTGTTTCAAAAAAGGCAATGATGGCTGATCATTAAAATATGTATTAAGAATCTGTAGGTATCACTACGATATTCTCAGGCAGGAGGTAGAAGAATATACAGTCCATATTAACAAACAGTTATATGTTCTACAGAAGACTTGACTGAGAGCACTATGTAATTGGCATACAAAGGGAAGAGGCTGTGTAGAAGTAGCGAGGAAAAAAGAATGAGGTATACTTCTATTAATTAAAGGGTTTTTTTACATTGCCTAATTACAAAACCCGTAACTTTTAGATGTGAGCAAGGAGGAGAGAGGGATAAGGGGAGGAGTTTCAGTTTGCTTAGGTACTTAAGAGTTAATGGCAGAGCTGATGTGCAACCTGTGTGTGAAGAAGCCCTTGTACATTTGCTGAGGCCACCAGTCTGGCAGCATATCTGAGCAGGCATTCGACTGTGAAAAGTGCTCGTTCTTGTAGGAGTGGGAACCTCAATACCTGTAGGCAGGACAGCATGTGAAAGTTGCCAGGGTACACGTTTGGAGAAGATGGATACGGGTGACTGCCCTACAAAACTTTTTGGGCAAGAGTTAATGTAGATTCAGTGACACTGGTATGAAAGAAATATGCTTTTAATATGCAATGATGTTAATTTTGCTAAATGCAGTGGAACAAGAATAACATCACACTGTTAAGATGCAGGGAATGAGACTGGTGCACCAAAAGGTCCTGTTAAAGGGCACAGTATACAGGAAAGATTAGACCTCAGCAGGTAATGGAAAACAGCAACTAGTTTCAGCTAACATGCACCTGTACAATATCAATTTTTTTCAAATAATTGTAAAGCAAGGCGCTTCCAGAACCATCTCTCTGCATTTTCTTATTAACACCCATCTAAAAATCCTGGATATTCAAGTCTCCTGAAATATATACAGAGTCCTGTAGCAGTTAGGATTTCTTCTTTGAGACTTGATGTGACCAATTAGATGCTCTGGAAGCCTTTACTTGATTTGGACAAAGGTAATCATAAATGCTGGAAGGATGACCTATAGCTCATCTACTTGGTACTCCAGCCTCCTCCTTTTAGCACCCTTCTGAAGCTACTGTGTTGGTGTCAAGGTGGTATCCCATCAGGTGCCATTTGCAAAGATGCCTTGTAGAAAATAAGCTTCTTAAAATTCCTGTTTTAAAGATATAGTTATTTTCATGTAGACTAAAAAATGTCTCTGGTTCGTGAGCTGGGTAGTCACACAGGTGTGTTCACAGGTTGTTTAACATTTGTCCTGTGTCAGTAGGAAGAGACTGGGAAAGTGGGCCTAAGCTATGGATGAGCAGACTCATGCCTGTGCAAGACACCTTGGAAGCATTGGGAAATGTGGGATGGACATAAAAAACCCCATCCTCAGCCACTGAAATCTACACAACTTACATCATTGGGCTAGTTTTAGTGCCTAATAGGAAAGGATTTACAAGTAATGATCCCCAGTGAAGGGAAACATGTTTTGCTGGCCTGTCACCCAGTTGAACTTTTGAGTAACTGACATAGTGTAAGGATTCCCCAAAGGACATCCCTCCCACCTGAAACCTACCTTGTTCAGATGGCTTAACCCTAGCCACAAAATTTATGGCCAAAGGATGAAAAATTCAGCTGGTTGTGTCCTAGCACTACTGAAATGCTTTGGAAGTGTGGCACCCTTTGTGAAACTTTACTGTACAAAATGCACTATTTACAGTCTAAAAGTCACTCCGATCTTTTACTGATCTGTTTAGTCTGAGTATTCGCTTTTAAATGACAGCTGCTAATCAAGATTTCAATTCAGGAAGGCAGTGTCAGCTTCTGTCTTTGTTTAGTTTTTCTCACAGTCTTTATGTAATACCTTCTAGGTAGACCAGCAGTTTTGAAGTGAATTTGACATATTTCCCTCTTCTAATCTATATATTTACAAGATGTTTTTATACAATCTTTCCCTTAAACAGATGATAACAAGCTATGACCTAACCCAGTTGACTGGCACCCAAAAAGAATCCTTGTTCAGTTTCTCTAACACAGTTTTCAGCTGGTTACATGCACTCTGGAGATCTTCTTTCACCAGTACAGTGTCAATTAAATGGCCATACTGCTCTTCAATGAATGCTGCTGAATTAATAATTTCTTGCTGTTCTTCATCCTGCTAATCAACATGAGAAGATGGTATGAAATTTACATTATGTCTTTTTAATTGCTAGCATTTTAAAGTATATTAGCACAATAAGTCATTACTTTGAAAGGCAATGAAGCAACAGCTGCTGCCATTAGCAAAAGGTATGTAAGATATAACAACCAAGATCAAGGAGTGGTACACTACTGCTGGAACGTGGTACGCTGTTTCAAAAATGCAAGAGGTGATAGGGAGGGGGAAAACATGTTACAGGAGGGACGTAAGATGGTGACACTGCATTTTATTAAGTTAGAGTTGCTGCCTAACCTAACCCCTGGAAATCATCCTCCTCAAAACCTGAAAAGGAATGCTAGACCCATTGTCTTCAAGTTCAATAATTTTAAAGGCTTACATGAAAATTTACCAGGTGAACTAAGTTCTGTTACGTACAAATTCAAGTTCAGGTTAACGAAAGTAATTATATGTGCTCTTGGTATTTCTATTCACATTTACACATCACCAGTTTGCAGCTGGTCTCAGTTTGGTCTTTGTAAGACATTCACGTGCTGCGTTTCGTGTGTACCTGATGAACAGCCCAGGTGGGTGGCACTCTGGAGCTATCAGGAATAGGTGGCTACCCATACCGTTTGATGGGGCTGCTCAGCAGCAATATAAAATTATTATTAGCTTATCGGAGTTCAGTAGGAGCTTCCCCTGCTGCAATCTTGAGTGATGTACACAGATCCACATGGAAGATGTGCACTTTGCTTCATGTTATTTATACAGTTGAGTTTTAAGGGAGTCAAAAATCTCATTCTAAAGTTTCAACTGAAAGGCTGCATGTGCACAGGGCACCACCCTCACCCTCACTCCTTCGTACCGTAGAAATGATACCCCAAAAACTTCTTTCATGTCTAAAAAGAAGAGATTAAGGTAGAGTACTTACAAGGGGTGATGAGATTTCTTCGGACATGGGAGATTTTAGGGTATGTTTTTTCTTTTCTGGAATGAGAGGCTTCACAAAGATAACGTAAGGCTTAAACTCAGGAGTTCTCAAGTGCTTTACTGCCTGTGAACAGATGATTTTTGTTACGCCATTTTAACTTTTTTTGATATGTCAGTGATCTACATGAGCTGGGTTCAATAGTTTCACTAGCACACACTGTGGCGTGTAGTCCTGTGTACTATACATCTGACCACAGCAACCTTTTGCTCTTCAAAAGAAAGGTTAATGTTAGCGTCCTGGCTAGCTTACAAGACTACATGAGCTTCCTGTAGCGTGGCACAACTGTGTATCTCCCTTGCTATGCATTGTGATACCAGGAACAAGGACATGGCAAAAGACAGTGAGAAAGTATAAAAAAACTTGACAGGCAAGATATGGTTGCTTTGCTTAGGAGGCCAAACACTGGAAGTGTTAAACCTGGAATTCATCTAAGGTAGTATTACAAGTCTTTTTGTATCCTAGTTATAAAATCTGAATCAAAATTTCAAAGGTAACTCCCAGTATGGCAGGATTATGGAGCTGGTATACTGCCACTGGTTACAATACTAGTAACACTTCAGAGGCCATAGAAAGGAGCAAGAATGAAAAGTCCATCCGTGCTCTAAATGTTCTTCCAAGGAGGGTGATACGTGTTACTCCTACAGCAAGGGAAAAAATCCCACAGTGAGAACTGATAAAGTGTCATCTAGGCTGTTATCAGCCAGACGGCTGGGAACAGTAAATGCTGCACCACTTTCTAAAGAGCCCTATTGCATTTAGCTACAGTCAGGCCACCCATTAGAAACACAAGTTCTGAGCGCATCATTGTTCTTTGCAGAGCAAGTAGCCACAAATGATGAAAAACATCAGTTGCTTAGGCTGGCAGCCTAGTAAGAAATGTTTGCTCTCTTTAAAATAAGCTGCAGAACTTACTTCAGGTACCACATCCACCAAACAAACCTTCTTTTTGGCCATCACGGACCGGATTGCCTCAAGACTTGTACCATACAGATTTTCTTTGTATTCTCCATGTTCCACAAATCTAAAAAGTCAATACATTTTTAAATACCATCCACAAAGAATATTTAACTTGCAACATTTGATAGCTGTTTCCTAAAGTCCCAGCAGTCAATGGGTGGAGGAGGAAGGGCGGAACAATGGGGGAGAAAAACAAACACAAAAGGGTTTCTTTTTTCTTACTATTTTTTTCCTTCTGGTTGCTTAGTATCAATAGTCATCTTCACATGTCACTAATAGCTAATCACCACTACTGACAAATAGGGGAATAAGCTGCATTACTTCAGTTGACTGATGTTCAAGCCTAATGGAGGATGCTTTTCACAGAAAATAGAATAAAGCTGGCAAGGAAATGAACTCCAGTTCTTCCATCTTCTGGGAGACTAGCCAAAAAATGTGTACTGTCAGGAAACACACTCAGTTTTACAGAAAGTCCTTTATATTCACAGATTCAGTCTACATCGCACTTTAAAATGGACTTAGGAATAAAACTTGTTACCCATCCTATTAAATGGAGAATAAGTAGGCCCAACTAAATATCTATTACTTTCACTAGATTCAATTCTCACCAGTCATACTACTTCTAATATGCAGGCCTAAATTCTAACTTACAATCCTCCTACTAGTCCTATGTTGTGTCTAAATTTCTTCTTACTAAATTTCTGAGTTCACGCTAACAGTCCAGACTGACCTTTTTACTTGGAAAGCTGAACCCTCCTAGTACAGCTAGTCTTAACTTTACACCTGATTTTGGTATTCATATGATGTAAGATTTAACTTGCAATATTTTTGAAATACAGTCAATTATGCCAGTATTTTAAAATTAACTCACTTGTTTTGCTGTACATCTGTCTCAAATGATTGCTTAGAGACAAAATTGTATTCTACTCCCTCTTTCTCATGACTTTTCTTTGACCTGGTTGTATCTAGAAGAGAATGGAAGCAAGACAGAGGAGACAGATCAGCCTTTGCAAATAACTATATTTTCTCTGTTCAATCCTGGATTTTCTCTGTTAAGTTCCAGTCATGTTTTCATGACCTCAAATAAGGTAGTTTACACAGTGGCAAATTAAAATTAACATAAAATATAAATCAAGCATTATAATTTTGTTTTAAACTCAATCTCAAAAATTGTAAGACCAAAAATGAAGTGGTTTTACTCACAAGTGTGCTACAACTAACACAAAAATTAGGAGATACAATTCTTACACCTGGTAGAAGCAGTAGAGTATATGCTATGGAAACCAGTATCTCTTAAGTATTTGGAATTTGGACTCTCATTTTCTTTGAAATGTAGAAAATAAAAATAGGATGTATATAAAGTCCTATTATGTTTCCTCTGAATTTAGAGTAGGAATATCCCCGCCCGTTTTCCTGTGCTACTGTGAAACTTATAATGTGAAAGTTATGCGTCCCTTACCTTTGATGATGTAATTTCTTTATACAATTGTTATTACTGTAGGAGAAGCTTTGGTGATCATTCTACAAATCTATGCTTGACCGTAAAGTGACATCTGCTATTTTTTGGATACATGTTTAAAGTAAAGTAAAAATTACCCTTTTGAGTTCTACTGCTAACTAATTGAATGTCTGCCTTACAGATGTTTGATGTCTTAAATAACACATGAACAGTGTCCTCAATGTTAATTTTTTGGTTTGCAAAAGTACCTTGTTGGGGAATACAAATACCGATGGATTGTTTTCTTCCTAATAATTTTTTTTTTAGAAAACAATCCACCAAAAAATTTTCAGTGTAACCCTAGCCACAAACCCATGCAGCAGAATCACTAATTTCTCTATCACTGTGACTGGCTTGTTTGAACAGCCTAGATATACTAATCAACAATTTAAAATCTTTTGAGAATTTTGACTTAGTTTATTGCTGACTACTTTTTTTCTTTAAAAAAAAACAAACAAACTTTAGCTAGTATGATATTCTGAAGAAAAAATCCTCTTTTAAACACACATAATGTTTTGGCTAAATCTTACAATACTAGTTTTTCACACTAGTTCTTTTTGCAGTTTACAATTCCTGTATTCAGTTTCTCATTTTTTTTAATGGACACTGAGAAAATGCAACCTGTTCACCTGGGAAAACACAATTCAAGAAAATCAACTGAGCTGACAGAATTCCAAAGTGCGCATGTGCCAAGTTATGTAGTAATCTATTCAGGTATTAAGGGCAAACATAGTATATTACAATGAGAAAAATATTTTTAAGTACTTCTGAAATATGCATATAAGCGATAGTCAAAATACAAGTTGCCACTCATTAACGCAGCTAGCTCTCCAGTATTAGACAGCATTTATGGAATAAAGCAGCGATGCGCAAAAGCCGGTAAATTTTACTCACGTGGAACTGCAACACCATACTCCTGCGGGTTCTCTGACACGACCTTCTGCTTGAGCTCACTTAATTTGGCCCCCAAACAACCTAATAAAATAGAACTGACTGACAGATTTCTGTGTGGAATAAATAATATCAATTTCACACAAATAAGACAATACAGGAGCGCGCCTGAAGAAACCTGTACGCAAGCGATCTCATGACCTGCCGCATTCTGCTCTGAAGAACATTATTAGGAACAAACTGAATGCTTGGACACCTGTCAGGCAAATATTTGTCAGGCACTAAGTCAGAAAATCTGTAATCTTAGCAGGCAGCTTTATGAGATACCCTTGATTTCTGTGATATCCTGGGAAACTGGCTTAACACAAAGCTGTTAAGCACACTGAATTAAAATTGCATGCAAGATTTTGTTAGATAATTCTATCCACCTTTTCATCAATTGTTCTGATAGCGTAACTATGCACGTGTTTGAGTGAGAACCAATGGAAAGTGAATTACAAAAATGAGAAATGGTCCTGCATCCTTATTTTTCATAGAATAGTTTGGGTTGGAGAAGGATTGGGTTTTTAGAAGGATTTGGTGAGTTTGGTTGGGTTTTGGGGTTGGTTGGTTTGGTTTGTTTGGGTTTTTTTTAAATGGTATTTAACAGAAGAGAACTTCTGATCAAAACCAGAAAAACCTTTAAAAAAACCACCAGAACCATAAATCCCCAAACTGAACACCTAAAGAAAGCCTCTTGGAATGCAGGTGATAAGAGAAGAGGGAGATGCATGAAAAATTTTGAACCAATTGTGTATCTTACCAATCAAAACCACCAGCCTCTGCTGTTCACCAGGCTGCTGCTGATATTTGGTAACTTCTTCGTATGTTAGGAACTCTGCTGCATCTGCCTGCTCTGCTTGCTTTCCTTCATGCAGATTGTTCTCCTTCTCTTTACGACTTAATCTAAAACTCCTGCGTAAGCCAGCTGTAGAGGAAACCGAAAGATGTATTAAACCATGTTATCACTAAACTTATCTAAATTTTCAAGGTTGTTCAGCCAGAAGTTATTCTGTCTTTGAATATGAGTTACTCTCAGAATTTTTTTTAATGATCAAAGCAGTGAACATATGCTAATCTCACAGATGAAAAATTTGCAGATCAGGTAGAAAACCAATAACCCAATGTATAATACAAAAACCCCTCATATCACCTTGAGTTGCCAAGTGTTGGCTATGCAAAAGTCCAACTATGCCAATGCACAGAGATAATCTAGTTTATGAATGTATGAGAAATTAATTCCAATATAAGCAAGTTTTTCTTTTTTAATATGGGGGGAGTATGATTTTTGCTTGCTTGGCTTTTGTGGGGAGGTGTTAGGAAAGAGGAATGAGATTTTTTACTCACCTATGTACTGTCCGTTGAAATATCCTTCACAGTCACAGTCCTCTGTAAATTAAGAAGTGGGGGTGGGGGGAAAGGGGAGAAGAGAGTGAGAGGGGAGGAAGGAAATATCTTAAACAGTGCCTGCGATACGAGTCTGGCTCATTGGTGAGGGAAGAAGTTTGATATTCTGCATTGTATCCACAGCTAAGATCAGAGCTATTTTCTGTTGTTGCAGGTAGGCTCTAGTTTCACACTCGTGCTTTGATAGGGTATACCAGTTACAGCCAGCTAATAATCAAATGTGAACAGTACTTTCAACCGAAGTTGATGGAATACTGATACTTGAAATATTATTCTCAAGAAGCATTTGCAATGTGAAAAAAAAAGCACATCATGCAGAATTCAACAGAAAATACCTGTTATTTGGAAAGGCGTGTGGTGCAGCAACATACAAACTGCATGAGCCCAACACAGTTGTTCATAATGAAAATAACACAGAAAACACAGACAAATGAACGGTGAAGAAAAATCAATTTGGACTGATAGAAGTGGTCTAAAATGTTAAGTCCCGATATTTCTTTATTTTAAAAAAAATACCAGATACAAAGACTGCATTTGTCTTGCAACTCTATCAACCTCACTTGGAAACCTAAATGCGTGTAAATGCATACCAGAAGACACAAATAGTTTCTCTTGAATTGGGGTAAATTTGGAAGTTATCATTACCTAAGTCACCAATCCAAATTAAATTAGTTTAAATAATAACACAGGAAGAAACTCCTGTAGGAACAAGTTATATCTACTATTGCCTTTGCTTGGGGGCTTAGCAGGTATTTTAGAAAATGCATTGGTTGTACCTACCTTTATCAGAAGACTGATCATCTGTAGTTAGCATGAAAGGCAGAGTTGATACGATATTAAAACACTGGCAATTGATTGAGTAAATTTAGAGAGAATGGAAAGGAAGGTTCTTCTGGTTTGATTTGCTTAACAGGCTTTTCTGTCTTAAAAAAAATAATGCAGTAATGTATCCTATGAACTGATTAAGGACTTTTTTTGGCTAAAATTTAGTATTATACCCAGTTATCAGCTTAATTGTCTTGAGAACGTCTGACAAAAACCCTAAGTAGCAATCTTCATTACATGCCTCTTAACAGTGAATGTAATGGAAATTAATTTGGGAAAGCTTCATTTAAATCAGTAATGCTATTTTATAATTTGGTTGAGCACCTTCCCTCCTCTTTGTTGCATAAGAATAGCTGTATCTCCGTAAGAATACCTGTATCTCTTCATGAGATGTGCCATGTAACATGGGTCAGAAGTTCACTTCTGTCACTGAAATGGACAATTTCCAGATTCCTAGTCTACATGAGGGTGGCACTCCTAGCACATCAGTCTCGGGGCTGCCCCACACATCAGTAATAGCTGAAGTACCCAAGAGGAACAGGAACATTATATTCTGGGATAATATAGAATGCCTTCTGCCTTCAATCCCTGACTAGCAGTTTCACCTCAAGTAACAGTTTTTGTGTGAATAATTCACTGACAGAGGCTTCAGAGCTGTAAACAAGAATCACTCTAAAGTCCACTTAACACCAGCTCTGTAATGCTAAGCCTGAAACACAGATGGTGCTGCCAGCTCCAGTGATTTTTATCCTCCTTATAGTTTATTTTTGTATGAGCATAGAGTAATTTCATGAACTTACGGAAGAATTTCAAGAAGGGTGCATTACGTTACTTTTGCAGCTTTCAAGTCCCGAACCACAGAGAAAAATGTGAACACTAGTAAATTTTAAGGCATCTAAACAATATGTAAGGCCTCATGTTCTGGAAAATGGGAAGAGAGGGACAGCCATGTTTTTTGAAAACAATAGGCACTAACAATACTGGATAAAGCTCAAACCCAAATCCTCTCACATGGCAGCTTGTATCCATGCAAATCAATCAATGACAGATTACACAAAACATATTCAAACACATCATTATTGAAATAACAGAAATATACCGAGAAGTCGGTATCAACTAAAGAGATCACTGAAGGAACAGAGCAGACTTACATAATGGTTTCTTCACAGTTCTGGGATTCTGCAGAGTGCCTATTGTTCTTCTGTAAGTCAATCGTCTAAACAGAAAGTAATTGCATTTTAGCCATGTAAGCTCAGAATTAGAAAGAATTTATAGCATATTATACATACAGCATTGAGAATAAAGAATGAAATAGTGTTTTTCCTTGAAAAATAGATGATGTCTCTTATTCAACATCTCAAAAGACTTTTTCTTTAAAACTGTGACATTCACAGATTGCTACCAATAAATGACTGAGGGAGGAGATTCTAAAACATTTTAGGCTTTCATACATCAAAGCACAGAAATCAATAGCATGTTACTTTTATCAATGTAATTTTTTTTAATTTCCTATTCTATTCTATTTCTGCTAAGAATCCAACTTCTATTTGCCACTTTTACAAAGGATGGGCAAAATTCCTGTCTGCCACAAGAGACCTTCGCAACACCAACAATCGGAAGAAGATACACACAGTAATTTGCAGTAAGAATAACACAATGAGAACAGTAGCCTAAACCAGATTCCTTCTTAAATATCATATTCCTTATGTATCGTAAATACAGGACTTGAGGGATATTCTTGCTTTAGAAGATACACATATTTTGGTGTAAAACTTCAAGCTCTAGAAGGTATCCAGGTGGAAGCCAAATACTTTTTTAGGAGCCAGAACAAAGATTAGATACACTTTTTTTTTTTACTACTACTACATGCATAAATTCAAAATTGTTACAATAAATCAGCATTTCCTCTTATAGTATGGAAGTACATGTCTGTGAAATACGAAGTCTCTATAAGCCAAGAGGGTCAAGAGACTGATATTCCACATTTCATTTCATGTTTGTTTAGCAAGTGCTTCTGTCCTCATGCTACAAAGCATGTCGATGGCAAACCAGCCAAGGAAAGCTAAGACGTTTATTATATAATTGGAGAAGGTGGAGGTTTTTAGCACTTTCCTCTAAGCATCTGGTATTCATCCTGGCGTGATCCTGCCCTCAATTTCCCGGGGAAAAAAGCAGCATAAAAACTGTGACACTGTATGTGTGAAAAAAATTCTGTGATCTTCACTGACAAACCTTTCTTGGAACTGTTTTGAGGGGATCAAGCCTGCTCTGAGGTTTGTATCTCCAACACGCTTTGCTTGCCACCATGTGGGATCATCTTGACTTACGACTTCTAGGACGTGTCGTCTCTTGAATGGCAGCCCAGCCTCCTGGCAGGGAATGGCTCTGTCTTCTTTGGGATTATAGCAGAAAAGCGCCCTCATAAACACCTTTAAAAGAAAGTAACACATCCTTTCTTCTTGTCCTATTTGGAGTTCCAAGCTACCTTTAAAAGGCTTCCCCAATGCTTATACTGCTAACTGTATACTTCATCTCTCCTTTATGCTTTATGATACTCAAAAGTACTGAAACCTAGCAGTCTGCTGCATTTTGACTTACTTACGCAGAAAAAGAAACTAACTTTGAAGCATATACCTAGTCATTATGTATTGGTACTGTGGAACATGAGACTCAAAGAACAAAGTCTCAAGAAACACAATTCACAGTCTATGTAAGTACAAAATGCAACAAAAAAAGGAAAAAAAATAAGGGGAGGGAGAAAACAAAAAAAAAGGATTTACAGCAAAGTTGCCCGATTGTAAAGACTGTCCTTAAAATGTTCCTTTAATGCATCAAAATCTACTATTCCACTTTGGATTTGTATCTTACCACTATTCAACACATCACAGTAGAACTACTTTTTAAAGTGATTTGAGAGACTTCATGGAAAAATTTGGCAACTGAGAGCATGGAAGCAGAAACAGAGGTTGACAGAGGAATCCTGTAAAGGACCAGCCGATCACTGAGTCATTGCCGATCAAGAAGGACAAATGAAACTCTTGGAGAGGGACGCTGATGTTGGCAGCGGGCTAATGGGGTCAAATGATGAATGCAGCTCTGTTTGCAAATAGGTCTGCTTTCAATCAAGTGAGTGGCAATTTGCCCAGAGATAAGGGATAGATAGCAGCTGTCATGGTGAGAGGAGACTGGCAGGAACACTAATTTTAATTACATGAACAAAAATACTAGATTTCAGAAATGCTACGAAACAACGTGTGCAGATGATGAAGAGAGAACTAAGTAATTCTACTGAATAAAAGGGCACTGCATTTTACAACAAGAAACTGCTCCACTATCTTTTTAGTTCAATTATGGGACTAGGGCACTCCTACTGAAACAGCAGTAATCTTGCATTTACAGAGATGCCAGCATTATGTAAATAGGAAAACACGCACGCTTCAGTGTTTCACTAAGTTGCGTACCTTGCTGTCCTTTAGACGATCTTCTTCTTTGATGGCTGGAATTATTTTTAATGTTATTGATCCCTGAGACTGAGCCTGAGAAGAAGAGAAATGTTTTTCACTTAGAAAGCAAGACAAGGACACAATGCAGACTATTCAAGTTCCAGTTTAGGGGCTAGTGTCTATCTCTTCTTGGAATTTTAATAAGCCAAGCTAATCCACTATTTAACTTCATTACAGCGACTATCATGATGTGCCATGAATCCTCCACAACAGCGTCTTCCCCATGGAGACATCCAAAGTAATTATTTGGCTAGAACATACAAAGACCTGCATTAAAATTCCTTCATTTGCTTTTAGCAACTACATTAATTTCCGGATTACAGTTCACAGGGCATTAAATACTCTAGTGTCTTTTAGTGCGACACTAACTTCAGTTTTTGTAGACTAAGTATTTTTAAGTACTCCTTTGAAAAACATTACTGCATTTTCCCACGTAGTGGCTAACTTGGTTAGGGTGAAATGTAAACACCTACAAAGTAAACATCTATTTTCACTCTAAAAGTCTTTGCTAGTAAATTAAAAAGCACTTATAGGTGCTTTGGAAATCTAGAAGAGGTTTATCTGATCTCTTTTAAATGCCTTATTTTGGATGAGATTAACTGTGTCCTAGAGAAGCCTGCTATTCTGCACAGATTACAAATGAAACCCGGACAATCAGCTCGGACAAACTTTTGTAGCTCTTCCTCAAAAAACAAACTGTGAAAAGGAAACTATAACATTGCAGGCATTTAAAATGGGACAGATGAATAGCATCCCAGGGTCCCCACAATCAAAACTTTACACGGTATTTCAAAATATGATTTTGATTCTCCTACCCCAAGTTAAAAGCAGTCATTCTCCTTATTCAGGATTATTTTGATCTAAATTTAAATTAGGTGATTGAACCGATGCCAGTTAGTTCAGTTTATTAGTGTTGCCATTCTTCTTACTGGGTCCTTAACTCCACTCCAAACCAGGACAAAGGGGAACCAAGTCACAAGAGAGGAGTCAGAGACAAATAAGTTTAAGAGCTATGAAACCTTCTGCAATGCAGCAGGCCACAGATGTGGAGGGTTAGAAAGAGCTACGAAGATTTGTGGGCATTAATGTTAGAGAAGCTTGAAGAAAGAATTTGCTAATGTCACAAGGAATCTACTGGTAAAGAACAGACTGACAGCTCTACTGAACTCACAGATGAGCCTTTCTTCAGCTTCCCAACGTACATATTACGAATAAACCGCTTATCTTCTAGGAACACGCTTTTAATTTGCAATTTGCTTGCCATAAACAAAGCATGAAAGGGAAGTTCTTGGCAGAGCAATATGTAACTTTCTATTTCTATCTTACTTGGTACCGATTCAGTTTGCAGAAGTTTTTGAAGTCAAAAGGAGAAGACTAATCCACTGGAAGAAAAAACCTCTTAATGCAAAGACAAGCAAGGATTACATCTTTTAGCTCTATACATATTTTAAACTCATGGTTAAATTTCATCATCTGTTGTAAATACTAGATGATTCAACAGAAAAGGTTTTGAAATGAAAATCGGTGCAGACCAAAATCTGACTTATTTCTTCCGGTCGTTTGTGTAGCACAGTAATACCATTGACTTCTCTTAGTTCGTCTCCAACATGGACAAGACCTGAAAAGATGGTAAGCAGATTAAGTCTATAGACTGGGAAGCACCACTCCTCTGATGTCCGACCTAAGTCAATAGTATGTACCTCCTCTCCTCCTTCCCCCAGCTTAATGGCTTTCCTACTAGAGTCAAGTGCCTCTGTTGGCAACGTGCTGTGAAATCTCCTGCCCTTATTCCATTTTTGCATACAGCACAGTCTCACAGGAGACCAGCACGAAGCTAGAGAACATGTGGCAAGATACTCTGGAAAATCACTGCTCTATATTTGGATAATCACTAAGAATGCAAAACTGGAATAGCTTCATGAGGATGATCAAATCTTACAGAGCCAGAAGACATGCAGCTGACTGTAAAGGCAGCAGTGACATGGCCAGCAACTGACAGATCAACACTACGCAGTCCCAGAAGTAATGTTAGGCTTGACCTCTAACAGTTGCCTATTAAGATTTTAATAAGCTGTTATCTTGTTTTTAAACAAAATAACCTATACATATATTAAACATCAGTGTCCAAAGGACATTTTGGCATTAATAATCATCAGATTTAGCTAAAGATTATCACTCTAGGTCTGTATATATGGTACATGTGTGCATGCATAACTTTGGAAATTTTAAAACAGTTCACAAACGCAACTTTAAATCCCCTTTTCTTCAGAAACTTACCACTGCGATCAGCTGCACCACCTCTCATGATCCTTGCTACAATCACAGCTCCTGTATGCTCATCTCTTCTGATGGTGGCTCCCTGAAATAAAACATACACACCCCCCCCAAGAAACCATCATAAGAAATTAGCTTTTAATACGGCGAGAGGTGAAATAACTTGTAAACTAACATGTCTTTTAAACTGGAATTAATTTGTTCTATAAATTTCATCTTCCTCCTTGACAATTTTCACCATTATTCAGCTTTTGCCTGTGCCCGTATCATGTGACTGTGGGAAGGTGCATGCCTTCCTTTCTGCTGACTCTGCCGAGTGCTTGAATTACCTACGTTATTGTGATCAAAGTCACTCAACTGTGCGAAACAGAATTTCTTACAACAAGACTTCTCTATATGTTATTTGAATTTCTATACAGTATAGCTAGCACTTTTACATATAAAAGCAGGGACAGCCAAGTACTTAGATTTTCTTTTTTTTAGTTCTCCTACCTCTGCTGGCAATATAAAGCTTTAATCAGGAATTAACTCACTGCTCTCTTCTAGTACCTACTGTCATACACAGAAAGCACTTTAGCAGATTTCTTCCCTGATGCACTTGTTTTTTCTTATGAAATCAACTCTTCTGTTTCCATTTGTATAAAATTAGTACCTTGTCAATATAATGTTTACATACAGCTATCAAACATACTGTTACCACACATCACTTACTCTGAAGGTATTAATTACTCAAATGTTAGCTACAATATCAAAAGAATTAATATGTATAATAAGCATAATTGTTTCAACATATACAGTTTCCTCACAGATCACACTCTCTGTGTTAACTGGTGTTACAAACCCAGGCCTATAAAGCGTCTCGCACAAAATTGTGAAGGTGTACTTATCAAAGTTTTATGTTATTTTACTAGCTTCAGAACACTCCTGTTTTTTTGCAGACTGTTTGATGACATCTTCAACTATCTGCTCCATACACAAGTAATGCTTTTGCACTACAGAGTTTCATGACTAGAGATGGGTTATCTTATACGTACCAAGGGTTCTTTATTCTTCACTAGCCGAACAATTTTCACTGATTCCTCATCAAAATCATCATCAAAGTTGTCAGGTAGAGGTGGAAGGACTGGGTCAAAGTTCTTCTGTGCTACAGTGTCATGTACTACAAGCATTGCCTGCAGAAAGGAAGTAAGAAACAGTAACATAAACGGATAATAGTACAGTTTCCAGTTCTCGTGTTTCCAACATTACAGCAAACAAACCTCCCTCTTCCTAACCTCACCATGAATGCCCCGCAAAAAAGATTTAGTAATTATCTTACCCATCATGTAAACTATATATATGTATGTGTGTGTATATATATGTTGAAATTTTAAAGTAAATCCAGGCAATAACGAAGCTCAGCTTAAATAAACATACAGAATGGAGGTGGACTATGGAAAGCAAAAAGCAAAGAAATGGCATCCTTTTCTTCTCCCTCAGAAAATATTAAGGAGGGGAGGGAACACAACACGGTGCATTATGCCTGAAAGGCCTACGGTGTGTCTTCTTAACCCCCTTTGTATCATAACGCATGTGCAGGAAATCACATCAGAATAGAACTACAGTTTTAGGAGGTTTTTCCTTTCTCTTAGAGACTCTCCAATGTAACTTTTCCATTACAAAACATTCTATTGGAATTCTGCAAAGGAATTTCATTAAGGTCTCTGGTGTGTTCTTTACCCTGAGATGTGGTGTTGACAACAGCTGAAGTAGCTCTTTTTCTTCATTATTCACTGGTGCGGTCTGCAATTCTTCTATTACCTTTAAAATAAAAATTAACACTCTCAAAATAAAAGGACTCCACCAAACAAGGTCATATATTTGCAACTGAGTGTTTCTGGTGAGTGTTTGCTAACTTCTATCATCCTCCAAAGTAGCATACGCAGGTCAAAAACAAACCAAATCAATAGCGCATAAATCCTAAAAGAAATGAAAGCTTCTTCCTCTACTTTATTTTTATTAGTTAGTGCAGGAAGACATCATCAGAAATCAGAATCCTAGCCTCTAAAAATACATTTTAAGTGATTCTGCCAAGGTAATTTTAGGAACTAGTTCTGAAATTTTAAATTCTATATGGAATCCATAAGTGATATGTCAAACAACACCTCTCTGTAACCAAGTAGCAGAAATGCCCTTGTTCCCCTGCAAAGCCTGGATATCAAAATATTCCCCGGAGTCTCAGGACTTCCAAACAAAAGATCAGAGAAAAATGGAAGAACTTTTGCACTAGACTGTTTGGGTGGGAAGAGAGAGAAGGTGGGGAGGGAGGTGGAAGGCAGAAGGGGTTGAGGCAAGAGAGATTTCCTTTCCCTGTAAAGGGTTCTAGATAGTTAAGTTATATAGCCCTGCATAAAATTTCTCTTGCTGTTTAGAAGATAGTAATTTCATATGACTTGACAGGCAGTAGGCTATTTGTGGGAAAGGGGACAGATCGGGCAGTGGGGTCTCCTGGCTTTGCAAAGGGAGGAATTCTGGATCCCAAACCTTCCACAGCCCTTTGCTACACTTGGAAGAAAACAGGCGCAAGCCACTTGTAAAGAGCTGTCAAAAGCAATATGAATTTCACTTTTTCAGGCACATGGCAAGTTACAAACAAATCTAAGATACAACTTTGCTCTGTGAACAGACTGGGGAATTAATTGATTGACAGCAGCCCTGCAAAGAGCTTGGGCATACTGGTGGATGAAAAATCAAATACACCATGGCAATGTATGCTTGCAGCCCAGAAAACCTATCATATTCTGGGGCTGCATGAAGAGCAGCATGGCCAGCAGGTCGAGTAAGGCCATTCTCCCTCTCTACTCCATTCTTGTGAGACCGCCCACCTGGAACACTACATCCAGCGCCAGGGTCCTCAGTACAAGAGAGACACGGACCTGTTAGAGCATGTCCAGAGGAGGACCACAAAAATGATCTGTCCTGGTTTGGACTGGAGCAGAGACAACTTTCTGTTCAGTGGTTTTGCTTCTTGGCTAGGCCTCTTCTAACTGCCTGAAGCTGACAGCATGTTGTGTGGAAAAATGTTTGTTCTGGGGCTGATGGGACCTATGTTTATGGTTAATGCTGGGGAGTAGTGTGCAGAGAGGCTCTTGCTTATCCTTGCTGCTGTGGCAATCAGGGCCACCTGAGTTCCTTGGTTGCTGCCGGGAGGGGTCCCAGCTGTGGGGAGGAGGGGACAGATGACCCCAAACTGACCAATAGGGTATTCCATCCCATCTGCCACGCTCAGAATAAAAGCTGAGAGATCAAAGGGTCAGTTTCTTTCCTCAATGGCTGATGTCTGAGGAGGACTCTGTCTGTTTGTCTGCCTTTGATCGTGATCCGTCTGTTCCTGACTCCACATCCAGAAGCCACTTCCCATTTGTCGCCGAGTCCAGTCTGGGCCTTCCCCAGGGCCTGCTGGTGACATCTCCTGGGAATTTGGTATGGTTTTGTACATATTGTGTCTATTTCTATATTTCCTTTTTATTTTATTATAGTATTTCTTTAAAGTAGTTTAGTTCTTTCTAAACTCATAAATCTCATGATCTCTCTCCTCAGAGTGAGAAGTGGGGAGAGCATCTGTCATCCCTCATTGGCCAACCTGGCCCAAACCACAACATGATCCGAGGGCTGGACACCTCTGCTGTGGGGATAGGCTGAGAGAGATGGGGCTGTTCAGCCAGGAGAAGAGTAGGCTTCTGGGAGGCCTTGCTGCTGTCTTTCAATATATCAAGGGGGCTTAAAAGAAAAATGGAGAAAAGCTCTTTATGAAGGCCTGTAGTGACAGGACAAGGGGCATCAGTTTTAAACAAAGAGGGCAGATTTAGATTGGATATAAGGAAGAATTTTTTTACTCTGAGTGTGGTGAGATGCTGGAAGACGTTGCTCAGAGAAGTTGTGGATACCTCACCACTGGAAATGTTCAAGGCCAGGTTGGACAGGGCTTTGAGCAACCTGGCCTAGTGAAAGGTGGCCGATGGCAGGGCGTTTAGACTAGATGATCTTTCAAGGTTCCTTCCAACCCAAACCATTCACTGTGAACAGCAATGCTGCATGGGTTGTAATGGATTTAAGTCCTTAAGACTGAACGCTTAGCTGGGATAGTCTATTGCCAAGAAAGGACTGAATGCTTTTTGCACCCTCTCCCTTATGAAGACCATTAACAGCATCCTTCTGTTCTACCTGCTTGTGTGTGTCTTCACTGGATATTTAATGATATGGTATCTTTGACCTCTCGTTTCCTTGATCAATCATGAGTGAAACTAGCCAACAGATTCCAAAGACAATTGGGGAAGATGAGAAATATGTATACATATAGCAGAACTGCAAAGCTTTGATTTGTTAGAAAAGCAGACTTAAATAGTAGGAAAGTAAGGAGACGAGTTTTTACTCACATCTTCAACTAATCCTGCTGCACTATGTAAAACAGGAGTTGGACTCTGCCTTTCATAATGACGGAGTTTTTCATGAATCTGAAAAAGATTACTGAGGTATATTACTACAGAGATATAAAACAGATACAAAATTTTGTCAATATATTTACGCTGAAATATTTTTATATTTAAGGAACATAATTTTTCTGAGGTAAGTGTCAGAAAAATAACCTGTCTTGGGGTTACTTTTGCCTTTTTTTAGGAGTATTTTTGTTTTCTTTTTGCTTATGCTAGTTTTGCAGACAGCCAGAAAATCTGTTAAGACTTCAGGAAAAAATGAAGCCATCTCACACTGCTGTTTAGGTTGGGTCACTGTATCTGCATTTTGGCAATTAAGGCAGAAATCTTTTTTCTGACCAAAATGTTAATTGTCAATGAATGTTCTTAATACTTGTGCTTAAATAAATACATGCTTTGGTCAGTATAAAATTCTACGAAAACAAAAAAAAAAGCTTTGGCAAAGTAAACAGTTGATGAATCAAGGGAACAGAGAATAAGTAACCTGTAAGGAAAATATATGTTCATAAATGAACTTTTACCTTCATCAAGTAGCTGAGACTCTTCTCACTGAAGACATCCCTAAGGAATCCCATTTCCTCTTTGTGATTTGAGTCAGGTCTTAGCTGAGATGTCAAAAGGGCCAAAGTTTCATGCAATCCTACATTTAAATTCGAGACAGAACAAAAGCTTTGTAGATGGTACGTCTCACAGGATCTCCTATTGCAGACTTAACATCAACTACATTTAATTGACTACCATCTTGGTGATCGTCAAGATTGCAGAGATCTGTGCTTATCTTCCACTCATTTTGCAATGCTCCCTTCTTAAGTGGCAAAAACAGTGTAAGATATATCATATTAAGGGGGCAAGTGGGATAGTTGAGCCTGGAGTAAAGAAGGCCGAGGGGAGTTACCGCTCTCTACAACTCCCTGAAAAGGAGGTTGTAGTGAGGGGGGGAGTCGGTCTCTTCGCCCAAGTAACAGGCAATAGGACAAGAAGAAACAGCTTCAAGTTGTACGAGGGGAGATTTAGACTGCATGTTAGGAAAAAATTCTTCACCAAAAGGGTGAAGCATTGGAACAGGCTGCCCAGGGAAATGACTGAGTCACCATCCCTGGAGGGATTTAAAAGATGTGTAGGTGTGGTGCTTAGGGACATGGTTTAGTGGTGGTTTGGACATTGCTGGGTTAATGGTTGGACTCAATGATCTTCAAGGTCTTTTCCAACCTAAATGATTTAGATTCTATGATTCCAAGACAAAAGCTACCAAAGCAATACATAAAGACATTACTTTTGAAGTTTCTCCCTTCATGTTAACTACCTTTTGTTTCTAGAACAGTTAGCCCTCTAACAAACCTCGAGTTATTAAAATGCCACAGCAGACTTGCAAAATGACTGACCTACCTCCTTTGTTGCGCAGCTACCAGCCCTATTTCCCGAGCAATTTTGCTTACAAGTGTTATCCTGCCCTTTCTAGCTCTCAGGCACTCTGAAGTCAGGTCTGACCACAGGAGAAAGGACTGGTGTAGATTTTCACTGCGATAGAAGCAAAGCTGTGGCAAGTTTTCTAAAAAGTGCTTAAGTCAATATCCCAATTTAGCAGTACAAAGGGCCAGACAAATGTTAGGTTTCTGTTAGGTGGACCACACACACACACACACAAAAAAAAAAAAGAGGATGTGTGTGGGATGTGTGTCAAAATCTGCTCATTTGGCTATTTGCTCCATGAATTTTAGAGTGCATTGGATCCAGGAGGCTCAAACTCGCTTCTGCCTTAAAACTCAGTATTGTTAGCATATATGACTTCACTCTGGGTAGCATACTCGAGAAGCTGGTTAGCAAGCTTCTTGAATGGAATCACTGTTTTTTTAAGTCAAAAGGAAGAATATTAACAAACTTTACCAACACTTTTGCAGAAAATATTAGGAAGTGGCATGGCAGAGATCTAAGGGCTGATCTTTAATAAGCATGTGTAGAAGCCAGTGTTATACTGAGAGGTACAAGTTTGTTCATAGGAGCCTGTCTACCAGCATATATTCAGGGGCCCTAGGATTCTTATGAAACTAGGCGTTTCCTGAAATCTAACTTTATTAATTTCAACCTTTTATATTACACCTTCCTTGTTGTCTTTTAGGTAACTGCTAAGAAATCTAGTTGAACTGTCTTAATTCTATTTTATTTAACTCCATTTGAATTAATTTCCTGTGTGAAACACATACACTGAGATTTCAGTCACTGGTCTGTCCAAAGCATGCAGATTAGTTACCTGAGTCTTCTGAAAGCACTGGCATGGCTTTGTTCTTAATCTTTGAGACAAATGTTGAACTTAAATCAACACGATTGTTTCTTCTTTCTGGACTGCGATTCAGAGGCAGTCCTGAAATGAGCAAAGATAATATCTAAGCTCAAGCATGTGAGAAAAATGGCAATCATGTCAAAATAGTAAATTCCTAGTACATGTGTCTCTCAAGTGTTGTTTAACCTGAATCAGGCAGAGTCCTGCAGTTATTCTGCTACACAAACAACATGAAAAATATTACGTTATATAATAACCCTATGGTATCTTGGATAAAGCTGATGCTGATGACAGCAGATGCCTCCTATTCTATTCTCAAGACAGACAGTTTTAGAAGGCCTAAGTAACCTGTCTAAAGATATAGAAAAGAAAAAAAGCATGCTGCAAAATGGATGTCTAAAACCAGCAATAAGCACCATTTGCACAGAACTAGAACTAAGGATGCTACAGCAAAAAAAAAGGCTACTTCCATTGCTCAAGAATTCCATTATATGCTTCTACTGCCGATTTTTCTTGTCACCAAGAGCAAATGACTCCAGAGCAATTTCAGTTCAAACTGCAAAACTGAATCTATGCTTATAATCGCCAGTCTGAGATGAAACACTTTGTGTGTTCCAGGGCATTTAAAATCTTGTTCACATTCACAAAACTCAGAGTAATGCTTGCAGAAAACTAAGCAGCCATAACAACATACAAGAAGGGTTAGAATGATATGTGGGATATTCCACCTCTTTGCTTAATGCAATAAAGGATGTTCCTTGTGTTTCTATTTGTAGATAAGACTGATACTTTGATAGCATGACACAAGTTTAACGGTTTTCTAGTTCCAACTTTATTTTGATTAGCTGCCTGAAAGTGCATCACAAGTTAGCATATACCAATTTAGCATTTTCTAGATTCCTGAGTTTCTCTACAATGTACTGAAATATTAAGCTCAACAGTCACCTGTGGTTTAACACCCCTTATTTTCTATTGCTATGCTTAAGTAGCCCACCTGGGTATCAGAACATAATTCTCTAAGAGTTACGTTTTCTCAGTTATCTACGCAAGTGAACTGAGAGCGTTGAAATTTCACTCTGATCCATAGATTGTACTCAAGTGTATTACATATACTACACATTTATTTAATTGATTTTCAAAAGCATTTTTTATTACCCATTGCTTTGCAGAAATAAACATTTCACATCCACACTTCATGCCAAAAGAAATGCATTGGCAATTCATTCAACTGCTCTGGTTCCTTGACTATTGCCTTTCATTTGATATGTATTTAAATCTTCTCTAATTATCAAGAAAAGGAACTTTCATTGTGTGTTCTGTCTTTGTAAGAATGCGTACTTCCCACAGTCAAACTTATTTAGCACCAAAACCCAAGAAAACCCTAGTTATTTCCCAGACTCTTAGCAAAAAAAAGTCAAAATTAAGACCACTCCAGAGGCATTTCCCATGTTCTGTAAAAATCCTGTTAGCCAGGACTTACTGGAATGAATAGTCAGAGTAATGAAAAGCATTCCGTATCCAATGATCTGTTACCAGTGTGCTCCATGTCAATACTCAGGGCTACCTTCAGGGTATTAAATTCAGCCCCAGCATGTGATATTTTGCAAGAGGGGCCCAACACCATGAATCTGTCCTTTCATCACTGTAGTATGAATAGGCTCAAATACAACTTCCTCCTTAAAAATATCTACCCTAAACCATAATTCATTTTTCACCCATATCCTTGCCCAGCTGCTCCTGAGACAGAGTGTTTGAGCCACCTTCCCTAACTAACAAAAGGACTGTTGGCATTTGGAAAGGGCTAAATATACTGAACTAGCGCTGTAGCTGGAATCAAAGGGGATTAAACAGAAGCATGATAGGCTTTGGCATATCCCCGTTACCTTAGAAAATAAACCTAGTGTCTTTCACAGCCTAATACAACATAAAGCTTCAGTAATCCACATAAATCGGTGAAAGCTGTAGCTCTCACTTGAGAAAGCGGTGGCATTTTAACGTCTTTCCAGGGGAAGATCACCCCAGTGATTTGGTATGAAAATGCGTATGCACACTAGTAAGGTCATAGTTGATAGCTACGACGCGGATTTCTCCTCACTTTGCTTTTGTGTACAAGAAGCGTCCAAATCTGACCCAACTAGTCCTTTGCCGGGTATTATGCCTGCTTCAGCCCTAAGGAGCGACGGCTCCGACGGCTGAACGGCGCACGAAGGAGGCCGCACCTCGCTCCGTGTTCGGCACCGCGCGGACCAGCTCCAAGCCCCCTCAGCAGGCGCCCAACGCCACGGCCCCGCGCTTGGCGGGGGGGCCCTTCAGGCGACCTGGGGGCTGACGGCCGACCCGAGGGGCGGGAGCGCGGCCAGGCGGTCCCGCTACCCCCGTGCGCCGGGCGGACTCTCCCGCGTCGGGGGCACCTTTCCATGCGCTCCATGGAGCTCGGGCACCGATGACTGCCGACGGCAAGGCTAGTGCGGCCGACCCTCCTCACGACCCAGCCTCGGG
This sequence comes from Arenaria interpres, assembly GCA_013399435.1. Classification (NCBI taxonomy): domain Eukaryota; kingdom Metazoa; phylum Chordata; class Aves; order Charadriiformes; family Scolopacidae; genus Arenaria; species Arenaria interpres. The sequence goes on along the minus strand of VXAK01001230.1, from coordinate 7,035 downwards.
CCAACGGGTATGGGCCGAGGTTACGCCCCGGGCTGGACTGCCTGCACGCCGGCAGCGAGACGTCCTCTTCCAGACCTGCTTCCCCAGTTACGCGGCAGCAAGCGCCTCTCCAGCCCCATCTCCGCCGCCCGGAGGGCTCCCCGAGCTTCCCGCCGGGGCCCGCGCCTCGAAGGCAGCGTCAGAACTCGGTCCGGCCCTGCCCCGCCCCGCCCGGCTGCAAAATGGCGTCGCCCTGGCCGCCTCTGCGGGTACAGAGCTGTGCCACGCCTCGGGAGCAGTGCTGCCGCCGGGCGACCGTTACCTGAGGGTGCGGGCCAGGCCCCGGGCCCCTGCGGTGCTGTCTGCCCGCCCTGCAGGCCGCAGAGCAGCTCCCCGGCGCTCGCGTCCCTGTAGTCCGCTGCGCCCCTCGCTCATGCGCCCTCACAGCCGTCCTGTGCACCGCCTCCCTCCCTCCCCCGCTCCGCTCGGGGCCGAGCGGGCGACAGCGTCGGGATCGGGGCGGGCTGGATCCCGCCTGGCTCGTTGTGTACCGCTGGCGATTCGCCGCGTAACCGCAGCGTGGAGTCGGAGCGGCAGCACGCCGCCGAGCCTGGTGACAGCGAGCTCCGGCGCGGGGTATTGGCCCCGAGGTGGCGGCGCGGGGTGCGGCTTTCCCGTGAGGGAGCACGGGCGGCAACCGGGGCGTCGTACGGCCCGGGCTCTTGCCGCGGCCTGGGCTTGCTCTGCGCCGCCCGGGCTCCAGAGCCCCCTGTCTGAGGTCAGGGAGCGAGTGTCGATGGTGGTGAATGCACGCATCTGGTCGCCGGGCTGCTGCCGGCTGTGCGTTGGCGTTGGGAGACTGGAAGGAGGATACTGCAGGGGCTTTCTGGATTTTTTTGTAGGGGAGTTTATCCCTCGAGGCATTGGAGCAGGCAGAAAAATACCTGGGGGCAAATCGTGCTGGTGGATGTTTGCTGGCCAGCCCTCAAGGGAGCAGGAGCTCGCAGGCTAGATTGCACAGGATGGTGGCTGGGCGTGCATGAGGAGCAAACTGGTTGCAGAATGGGAGTGTAATTTACGGGGGTACTGCATACAGACTAATGAGCCCTGCTGAGAGCCAACGAGCTGCAGCAATCTGTATGTTGCTGAAACACTGAGGTGAGCTGTGTATTCTGTACAGCTCGGTATCATCCACGTAACTTGCAAGGAAGTAGGAGTCTGAAATTACCAAATCTGGATATTTGTGTTCTGTACAGCTAGGTAATCAAATCTCTCTTCAGTGTGTGTTAGATGATAGCAAACCTCCTGCCAAAAAACACAATATATGCTATTAAAAATTAGTTTAGAGTTAGGAGGTAGACTCTGCTACTACTGTCTCTCCTTCAGAGTATTAAGAAACTGTCTGACCAGCAGGCACATGCCTGGAGACACATGATTGTTGTTGGATCGTTAAATGAAAGGGTTTTGCGCACATCTTGGATAATGCCTTACAGACTCCACAGCTGTAGTCCTTCTTTTGCAAGAAATATCAAGAGTATAATGCTCTTCTGGTAAGGGATACTTAGGGACAAAGAAATATTTTTATAAAGTTTCATTCACCAGTGAAATTCATTTCAAATTGTTTCACCCATCTGGTATTTGCTATGAAGCCTCTCCTATGAGGACTGGCTGAGAGAGCTGGGATCACTCAGCCTGGAGAAGAAAAGGCTCCACAGAGACCTTAGAGCCCCTTCCAGTACCTAAAGGGGGCCTACAGAAAAGATGGAGAGGAACTTTTTATCAGGGAGTGTAGTGATAGGATGAGAGGTAGCGGTTTTAAACTGAAAGAGGGTAGATTTAGATTAGATATTAGGAAGAAATTCTTTACTCTGAGAGTGGTGGGACACTGGCAGATGTTGCCCAGAGAAACTGTGGATGCCCAATCCCTGGAGGTGTTCAAGGGTGTTCACTAGATGATCTTTAAGGTCCCTTCCAACTCAACTATTCTATGATTCCGTATTTGCAGTAAAAATGATGTGCTTGATTTGGGAGGAAATTGTGATCCTCTGAGTTCTGGAAAATATGATGCTCAAATACCATAAAGCACCTACTGCAGCTAGCGTGAACGTTTTAAAAATATTTGCTTGTGCTTTAGCATTTGCTGAAAATACTGAAATTAAACTTCAGACAGATTATTCATTTTCTAGTCTAGAACTGAGGCAAAATGTAATCACCAGTTATTACAGACTTACTTTCTAAAAACTCAGTAACGGGATTAAAGTTTTGTAATGACAGTGCTTTGCTGAAAATTACATGTTGAAATTACTGACCTGAATGTCAGTACTGTTGTTATATAACTGAGAATTAAATTCAAATACCGGTTATTTTTGAGAAACAATATTAAAAATAATAAGGGGTGGGGCAGGGAAAGTCAGTAGCCTCGCCCCACTTTGAACTTCTAATGGCATTAGGAAACACTGCTTTCAGATCTTTTCTGTCCATCAAAAAGACAAGAGCTGCACTGAAACCACTTAAGCTTCTGGGGAACTGTCTTTCAAACAGCTTCTCTGCTACTTCGGGATAAGGCAGAACTCCAGTGGGAGCCAGGAGCTGTTCACTTACAATTCTTATTTCTTTCAAATGCGGATTGAGGGTTAGCATCTTCGCGTGCCGTTGTCTAAGAGCTGACCTGTCTCGCGATTTCCTTTTAAAATCCCCAGCGCTGCCGGCAGCGCGGCCTCTCGGCGGGTGACACGCCGCCCCTCACATCGTCGTTCTCGCCCCCGGCAGCCCGGGCTCCGCTAGCGGGGTGGTACGTCATCTGTCACGTCATCATCAGCCCCCCCGCCCCAGGGGTCNGCCCCGGCCCCGGCCCCGGCCCCTGCCCGCCGCTTGCGCTTTGTGGCGTCCGCTCGGGCTCGTCGCAGCCGGTCCGCCCGCTCGTCTTCCGTGCTGTCGGTGGCTGATTCCCGCTCTGCGGGCGTCCGGGGGCAACCTGCTCCCTGGGGGCTGGTGCTGTGCGCGGAGGCTGCTGCGCGGAGGCAGCGAGGTGCCGCCGCCCCACCGCATCCTCACCGCAGCCGCGGCGAGCCTTGGCAGCCGGCAGCATGTCCGCCCTGCGCAGGAAGTTTGGGGACGAGTACCAGGCGGTGGGCCCGACGTGCGGCGGCACCCGCAGAGCGCGGCAGCGCTTTGTGGACAAGAACGGGCGCTGCAACGTGCAGCACGGGAACCTGGGTGGCGAGAGCAGCCGCTACCTCTCTGACCTCTTCACCACGCTGGTGGACCTCAAGTGGCGATGGAACCTGCTCATCTTCCTGCTGACCTACACAGTTGCCTGGCTGGTCATGGCCTCAATGTGGTGGGGCATTGCCTACCTGCGAGGTGACCTGCACCGGGCACATGATGACGCTTACAGTCCGTGTGTGGCCAACGTATACAACTTTCCCTCGGCCTTCCTCTTCTTCATAGAGACTGAAGCCACCATTGGCTATGGACACCGCTACATTACCGAGCGCTGCCCTGAGGGCATTGTGCTCTTCCTCTTTCAGTCACTGCTGGGCTCCATCGTTGATGCATTCCTCATTGGCTGCATGTTCATCAAAATGTCCCAGCCCAAGAAGCGAGCTGAGACCCTCATGTTCAGCCGTACTGCAGTTGTTTCACAGCGGGATGGCAAGCTCTGCCTCATGTTCCGTGTCGGCAACCTCCGCAACAGCCACATGGTGTCTGCCCAGATCCGCTGCAAGCTGATTAAGGTGAGGCCTGATGCGGTTGTGGGCAGGACGGGGCACCTGCGTTGCAGTGGGCCAGCACAGGCAGGGCACAGGCCAAGTGCAGCCACGTGCCCATAGTGCAGGCGGCTTGGAGCTTCCCCTGTGCAGCCCTGGCTGCTGTTTGCCAGTGGCTTTGCCCTGCCCTGGGGACAGCTTCCCTGTCTCTTGGCATATGGGTGAGCAGATGTGGCTGGGGAGGTAAGAAGGGCTTCAGAAAAATTTGCTGTGGCTGCCTATAGCGGGAGCTACAAAAGAGCCAAGCGTGGACAGGGGAAAAGGCTATCGCATCAGAGAGCTCCCAGAGGCATCCCAGTGGATTTTGAGGCTTGCAGGGAGCCACTGTGGTCAGGAAGGAGGGATGTGTCAGGATACAGGATAGCTGCAGGGAGGGATACTAAGGCGTGCCCCTTAGCAGGTGGCAGCTGGGAATAAGAAATTGATTATACCCATTTTGTGGTGATATTAAATTAGGACAAAGATTAACCTTGACCTCCTCTTCCCCTTGGGGAAACTTAAGGAGCTTTAACTTGCACTTCCTTACCCCATGGTTCCGGCCAGTAGCCTCCCAGCGTTTCAGAGGGATTGTGCAGGTGCTTTAGTGGAAATGCCCTTTGATTGCCACTGATAGCTATTTATCAATAACTGACAATGGTTTGCATAATTCAGAATGCAAGAAAACTGGAATTCAAAGGCGATCATAACCAAAAAAAATAAAGAAATCATCAGGAGACAGTAAGTTTGGCAAGCACCGAAGTCTGAAGAGACATCAGGCAGGAGTAGAATGGAAGGAAAACAGTGCGTGCAGCACGCCAAGATGAAGCAACATAGCAGCTCATAGCAGCTATGTCTTGTCACGGGAGCACGGTTAATGGGGAGCATCACAAGCTCGATCCTAGTGATGATGTTCATTTCAGAATATCGTATTTGAATGTTGTAAATGTTCTGTATGGTAATTTACTCTTTGGAGCAGTTTGGCCATTTTAATTACCTGCAGAAACAAGCACGATACAGTAGGTGATGGGACAACGGTAAATGCGAAAGGCTGTTTTCCTTCTGTGCAGAAAGCTTGACCGAACTGTTAATTTTTCATGCTGTAGAATACCATTTAAAATGGAGAATCTGCTAAGATTCAAAAGAGGTTATATATATATATGGGAACAAGCTGTCAGAAGTTACAATGGAGCAATTTTTGTAGGAATCAAGAAACTGGCAAAACCATTTTTCTGTTGACCTCTAACTATTAATTAGCAGAAAGCCTCCTCTAAAGTATTTAATTCTGTCCATCATCCAAGACAGAATGCAAGTCAAAGTGGAATAAAAGCAGTGTCACAGTTGTGGTTTTAGTGATAGTAATTCGCTATAAACTTGTTTTGAAATAAGACACCGAGCACACAATGTAGTGTGCTTTCTGCTGACAGTTCTATGGCTACACAATGCTGGTATGCAGATGATTGGGACAGAAAACACAAGGACATTTGATGGACCTGCTTCACCAATTTGTCTTATGATGGCTGTTTCATAGACTAGACAATGAATCAGTGAGTAACACTTTTTTTCAAATGATCATCATGCCCATGACTTGTCTTCAGGCAGCTTTGCAAGCTTTGGTAAATATAAGCTATAGACACAGGAAAGTTTAGAAGTGAATGTCTGTGTACTAGCTGCCCTCTCAGTCCTCATTGCAAGGCGTGATATTAGTTCCCATGTCTTTCGGTAAATCATCCTCAGCTTGCTGAGGTGCCCCTTGGACTGGACACACCATTCCAGCAGCCCTAGTGGCTGTTCCGGCAGTGTGTGAATTTACATCAGCTGCTTTCAAGTACCTTTGTGTGTCCTGTAACCCTACGGTGAATGTGTTGGAACTCGCTAACCATTTATCTTGGGTGAGTTCTGCCGTTCTGTGGTTTGCGCTCTCTCCTCTGTGCTTTGTACAATGCTGTTGACAGCTGATCTTGCTGCACTTCTCCTGTCCCCGATTAGATAGCTAGAATATTTTTCAAACTTGTGTCATAGTGAAAGAATGTGAAGAAATATGTCTTATCACGCTTTTGTACTTGATAGGAGCCATATTTAGTAGTGAACATGGTGTTTCGGTGGGACCAATGGAGCCCCGAGGATTTACATTTGTAAAGAAAGTACACCAATCTAAGTCTGTCTGAGTGGCATTTACTGAAAGTGTGATATATGCCCTAGGATATTCGGTAGATTATAGTGGTGCCACCACACTGTGCTCCAGCTGTAATGTCACTACCAAAAACCCATGCAATTCTTTAACAGCAATATCAAAGGAACAAGTTCGTATTAGTTCAGTAATGTAATACATAATAAATGTTCTCACAAGTTGCTAGTCTAAGAGTGGGACAGAAGTACAAATGGGTGAGATCAAGGGTTTTCCTCTCAAATACCAGAAGTGAAAATACCGTAGTACTGTATGGTAAATTAGCACGTACCAGTTTAGCATTTTCTAGATTCCTGAGTTTCTCTACAGCATACTGTGATATTAAGCTTGATGATTATCTGTCTTTTGCATCCTGCATTTTCTACTCCAATGCTTAATTAGTCTACCTAGGTATCAAAACATACTTATGTGAGTTCTCTAAAGTGAACTGAAAGCAGGTTAATAATAATAAAACTGTGTTGCCTCTGGCTCAAAAAGGATGTGCATAAACAACAGAGTTTAGAAAAGTGCTAAGAATGAATAAAGGATGGGAGCAAAGACTCAAAGGGCATGAAATGTTTGCTCAGACACAAAAACAGACCAAGTGATTATGCAATGGAAGTCTGCCTAGTAATAAGAAACAAAACAAAGATCCAGTGGCAGAAAGTTAAAGGTGGAAAAATTCAGACACAGAAGGAGTCTTTTTGTTTTTCTTAGGTGCAAGGCAATTAACCTTCAGAGCAACTGATCTAGACCTTTGGATTCTGCATCTTTGACCACATTTAAAATGAAAGCTGGGGCATTTTTAAGTAATTGTGCCCTTATTCAAGCATGTATTAATCTGCAGAATTTATTTGGCTTTGTGTTATGTGGGTGATGGAAATAAAGAATCACAAGTGTTCCTTCCATACTTATTGCTGACAGTTTACGGTCCTCCGCCCTGCTTCATGGTCCTTCGAGTAAAGCTATATATATATATATATATATATGCAACAAAGGTCACTGGCTAGGGATCTTAAAATATTAGGGCTTAATTCAGGTTAATTTCTTTTTATTTAACAAATAAGTTCAAAAATTCTCCATGCCCTGCATAAATCACTCCTGTATGTAAGAGCTCACTCCTGAGCTAGCAGATAAGGGCAG